>VURO01018602.1:0-17518 GCA_015108175.1 Pelvicachromis taeniatus | reverse complement strand
CCACAAAAATCAAAAACAAAATAAACAAAAAAAACAAAAAATTAAAAAAAAAAGAAAAAAAAAAAAAAAAAAAAAAAAAAAAAAAAAAAAAAAAAAAAAAAAAAAAAAAAAAAAAAAAAAAAAAAAAAAAAAAAAAAGATCAAGAAAACAGACAAAAAAACAACTGAGCAAACGTCATTAAAAAACATAAATTTTTATAAAAGCGACTGAGACATTCAAAAGAACTGGAATGTGAAGCTTTAGGGGGTGAAGTATCTACAACACAAGGTAATTACTCACATTCATCACTCTGGTTATAAATGGAAATCTTTCCCCTCCTCAAGGCAAACTGTAAAATAATATAAACATTTACTCTTAATTCAGCTACTTTATAAGTACAAAACACACCACATTTGCTCAACCTGCGGCGTTTTTCCAAGCATGTATTATGCTGTAATCTCTCCTTTTTACAGTAATAGGTTTTAAGTGTAATAAAGAAACACCAATGGCATGTTTCACTGCATGGGAAAACCCATAAATCACAGCGTGTCTGCAGAGTGACAAATTACTGATGTCATCAACACAGCAGGCCAAAAGCAGAATCTCAGTGTTGGCCGGTGCACACTGACTTATAGGCTAACATACGTGCCTACAGCACACCAGTAAAACTAAACCTTCATCTACCAGTGTGGTAAAAAAACAAAGACCAACGTGGCAGCACATTTGAGCAACAACTCTCAAAGTCTGAAGAAGATGCTTTACAAGGTTAACCAATTTAACGCTTAAAACCACTGAAAGATATAGGACTAAAAGCACACTTACCAACTATTAAATCTATTCGCGTACAACAGTAAACAGTACTGGGACCTGTTCAGGACTTGGTTGCACTTTAACCACTAGCTAAACAAGCAAACATTCAGTAACTTGAATATCTCACCTTTTTAGATAAATCAGACTCAAGCAAATTGGCCTTGCTTGCTGCCAGCAACCCTGTGGACAGGGTTTAATACAAAAGCTTGTTATAGGAACAATAGTTTTATAAAAGAAGATAAATCAAAACAAACAGGACAATATAGCTGTTTTCACACAGGAATTACAAAAATGGGCATCATTATCTAAGGTTACTCAAGGTTACTTAGCTTGGTTTAGGTGTGGTGCTGCCTTGATAGAAAAGCAGATCACATGATACCCACTGGCCTGTTGTGACTCCACCTGAGAGAGAGCTAACAGGGTAAAGACCATTTATTGTCCAGTCGGAACAAATTAGACATTTGCATCCCTATATGCCCTTAAGTTGAGTAACGTCTATAAAATTTAAGGACTGGAACCCATATATGAAAACAGCGTTCGAGACTTGGACAGCAGATGGTCGTCTTGGCTTTTGTGCTACTTTGGTTGATTTGGTTTATAACAGAAAAATCTTTGACCAATACTTTTTTTTTTTTTTTGATGTATCCTCAAAGACAACCCTTGAGCAAAATAATAACATCCAAAACTGCTGGTCTGTTTCATTAACTGCAGAAATTAATACAGAGAGGCCTTCTGGCATCCTGTCTTTAATAGTCAGTAAAAGCATGCAAACGCACCAGTAGGAGCAGAAATGGCCCTAAGTTTGGGTAAGGAAATATTAAAATAAGCCATCCCGCCCTGGTAGATCCTTACAAACGTCAAAGAACCACAGGAAAGTTTTCCACTTTCTACTCTACCTGTATAAGTGACTACTGTACAGACCAGAAATTACACAAGGACAAAAGTAAATATAGTTAAGCAATGTTTATTCTAAGGCACACCTCATTTACCATTAATATGTTTGACAAAATTAAGAAAAGAAAAAAAAAACCAAAGGAAAAAAAGGTGACCGTAAAAATAGACACAGAGAGGCAGAGGGTCCCAAAGAGATAAGATGTTTATTTAGATTTACCAGAGAAAGTATGTGGTCTTAGCAACGGCACACATCGCTCATGCAGGTGTGAGATGTGACCTTTTCAAATTCACACTCACTCGCAATCCTTTTCAACAACATTCAAACATGTTTATCTGGACGTGTGCCATAAGTCCAGAGGTTTTTGGGAAGCTGGGGTAGCCCTGGTTATGGTGCAGGAGGCCTGTCCTGCTCCAATGATAATTTGTGGTTTGGTGTATGTTCGACTGCCTACAAAGAGCGTTCAGACTACTACTGGCTGGCTCCACCTATGGCCAGATCCACTACAAATAATCCAAGGACCCTGATTCTGTAGAAGGAAATATTTACATGATTTTCTTTCCTCTTAGTTTATGCTTGGATTTAAGCCTCTAAACCAGAGAAATGACTTTGTTAAAATAATAATTTAACTGAAGAAAAATCACTGCTGTACATCATAAGTTCAGTATATTATAAATAAGGCATGGAACTTGCACCAGAAATCTGTCAGGAGTTGTTAATTTGATGGTGAGTGTTTAGAGACTAGCATAATGTATACTAACTTGCAGAGAATCAATCTTGCCTCTTAACCTCTGCTCTCTTCCTGGTCAACAAATTTTGGACAAAGTCATTTTCCTACTTACACTCCCTCATCCACTCACAGAGTTTATAAACCTCCCTGTGTCGAAAAGGGCAGCTAATTTAGAGCTACGCTTATGTCATCTGGTGAACTTCATGCCCCGGGACTCTGATCGGAACTGCTTTGGGTCAGAGGTTACTCTCTGGCCCCTAGCTTATCAAAGCTGTGTTTATTTAAGTCTATGCACGGCAACGGGCGACAACAAACAGAAGGACCACAGGCAACGAAGCAATTTGGTGGCAAATCCTGTTTAGGAATATAGATTAGGGATTGTATAACTGTTGAAATGTCAGTATTGTCACTCTCAATCCTAGTGATGATGGCTTGTTTTGCTCTGGATTACTGTAAGGCAAATGCTCTGGGGCACTTTTTGACATATACAGAGAACCTGCAGATGCAATGAACCTGGCTGCGGGTTTGCTGGCCAGTCTTGGATATAAACAGTCTGTCTTGATTGGCACTAACATGAGTGCTTCCTAAACATGTGACTGAGATGTGAAGAAGAGTGTTTAAAGCTGCACAGTCAGCAAATTAGCTAGAATTAACTGTAAAATGGTTAATTATAGCTAGTTCAAAGCTTTCTAAATAATGTCTAAAATCTAGCAATACGTCACACATGTTGTGTCTTCTGTCCTAAAACAGACTTTAATTTAAATACTTGAAATAGTTGTGATATAGAAAACATTAACCAAGTCATAAATCTATCAGAAAAAGGGTGAGCTTGAGCTTTTAGCAGCTAACTTCAGCAGATCTACACTTAAGCGGATCCAAGAACAAAAAGTAGTCTCCTCATTACCAGTTATGATATTCAGTATGTATGTGAATCTGAGAGACAGTTGATAATGCATTTCCACAACCAATGCCAAAGTCATTTTTGAAGTTTTAGGAATATGATCCAGAGCAGCACGCCCCCTAAGTTTCAGGACGTGACAGTTGTTGGACCTAAACAAACAGATAACAGGCCAGACAACGCTGAAAATGTACTGTACATCTCAGCAATGGAAATACTAAACCGTACTAAACCGTAATAACTGTCTCAACAGAGAAATGTTTAAAATAGGGGTCTTAACCCTATGAAAACCCCCCAACCTATAGTAAGACATCATCTACTCTAAACATCTGTGCAATGTCTCCCGTCCTGTTTGATGGCTCTTTAACTCAGCAGTGGCAAAGGTATCCGGTGAGCCAGTGATGAAACTGGTTCCAAAGAAGCGTATGGGTCTGTTAAAAACATGGACCAGTCTCTAGGCTAGTTCGAGACCTTATCGATGTGTCATTCAGATCTACCTCCTTTTCTCCAGATCCACCCTGTCCCCTAAATATGGTAACTTCTTGCTTCAAATAACCAGGCACGGCTAATTTCCATGTACCGGAATATTTCGAATACAACAGAAAATTCTCAATAATGTATATTCTTACAGTTCGGTTCAGTTACAAAGAAGTAATCTGATCTTGGGCCCTCCACACACAACCTAAAAAAAAGGTAAGATGGTAATCATGCTTGACCCAACTTTGTTTTCCTAACAGTCTACACTGTACGTATCCACACATGGTGTAAGGGATGGCTCAAGCATGGTTTATTTACTCTCATCCTTGGATCTCATAAGCTGTGTGTGGCCTCCAAGCTTCTATGTTGTAAAAGCCATGCCAGAGGAAACGTAACATTTTACAGTACTCTCTTCTGGTGACAGATCATGCAAACGTCAGACACAGACACAATGAGAAAGATGGATTTCAGACTTTCAAACTGTATGCATGTTTGGGACTACAGAGGTAACCAGATGTCTTGGCTGTAGGTGAACCTATTGATGAACTCCCTCTTAACTGTAGTGTGTAACATGTTTACATGACAAAAAATGCCTGTTAACTACTAAATTCTGCTATAAAAAAAAATGTGTGTAACTGATATTTGATTATTATTTGAAAATGTCACATTGTATTTTTCATATATGGAATACAAAAGTGCACTGTATAATGCAAAACTTCTGCCTGACCAGAGGTTTAACATTCCTTTTAATAATGAGCAGATCCATGTGCAGCTCAGGCTTCTCCGACACTATATGAGAGGTCTAGAAAGTTTCCTTCTTTGTACTAAACTTTGCTTTCTTTCAGCCAACAATATCAAATCTCGCATCCTCCGTTGGATTGATTTTAGGTGATTTCTCCTTCCCGCCCTGCTGTGGTTGTTTGGCAATGGGAGCAGGTTTTTATTATGCAGTGGCAGGACCTGACTCCTTCTCATTATGAAGGGCTATGGAGGGAGGAGGGAATAGAGGGTTGAAATAGAGAGGGTAGGGACTTAGATAAGTTCCCCTTTGTGCACACACAAGGAGGTAAGAAGCAGAGCACATGTGGTAGTAAGGAGATCACTTGTGTGGCTCCACAGGTCCTGACGCGTGGCCCTGAAGCTTTCTTTTGGTTAGCACGCTCAGCAGTGCAGTTTACAGCTTCAGATCTGTCCTATGTTCTATAATCCCCCATTTCTAACCCCCTAATTGATTTATTTGCAACAGCTATAAATAGTCATTCGAATGAAGATAACCAGGTATTGTAAAAGCAATGACAATTATTTAGAAATTGTACTACATTTATTAGGGATGTGTTTTATACACAAAACAGTAATAGACAAATACAAATTTATTTACTTTTGTCCTACTAGGGATCATGTTTTATATTCCTTATTAACTGTTGCAAACATTCATGTCATATTATGGAGGGCATGTGGCCACACCTGGTGTGAATTATGTTATTTGATGCAAAAACATTGTGGCACAGAGAATCTCCGAGGTATGAAGCTCTGTCATATCTTCTCTTGAGCTTCATCATTCAATCCAGCACTTGCTACTTCCTTCTTCGGCACACACTACTTCCTGCGTTTCACTGCAGATGTTATAAAATAGTTCATGATGACGATGCACATAATTGCTGCTAATCGTTATCAAGCTAGATTTTTGTTTTCCTTTTTGTGAGTACTTGAAAAGTACTTCACCTCCTCATCTTAGAACAACATGCTCAATATTTATTAACCGATGTGACCCCACAGGAAAGGTCTAAAGCCGTGGTTTGCCTCACCTTTGTCTATAAGATTTGGTATATGACGCCCAGCATGATAGTGCTGCTCAATATACAGGCCTGCCACCCTCACCCTGCCTTTCAGCACCTTCTGGTCCACAGAAAGGAGCTCTTTGTTCAACCATGTGCTTGTGACGTCCACTCAACTCCATGCTTCCATTAGCTACAGCCTGCCAAATAACCAGGGATTGTGATGGAGCCTAATTCCCACTGCATATGTAGTATTTACTTAAGGTGGAATTAAAAAAAATCCCTCTCACAGGACACAGAGACAAGACTTCTCTTATAACTTACCTTAGTCACACTTGTATGTTTTAGCCAACTGATTCAGCTGTTGTAAAGCTGTATTATTTTAATATGTGTCAATTATAATTGCCATCATTCTCCATTAATCTCCATTAATGTGATATGACAGTGTTTTTTTATTAAAAAGACAAATAAAATGAATGTCCTACAGATGATGAGCATTAGAAGTTTTGATTTTTTTTGTCCAGTGTTACCATCTTCATTTTAGACAATATTTTTTCACATGTTTTATTGCACATGAAAAGCTTAACAATATTAAAAAGTAAACTTTAATTTTCCAAAGCCTTGAAAAGCACTGAATTAGTGTTTCTTTTTACCCATGGTATTTTTCCACTTTGCAGGCCTCATATTATATGGCCATGTTCACAAATAAAGTGTGCCAGCCTTTCGCTTATTTTACTTGGATACTGTGACACAGATTCTCTTATCGTGGTTCTCCTTTTAATCACATTTCCCCAGTATAGATTCCTACGGTACACGAATTGAATCCAGGCTCCTGGATTTAAACATGTCTATGAGACAGGCTGACCTGCTGAGCTGAGTCTACAAGTATATGGAAATAAAGCAATATTCAAACATCACTTTTAAAATAAACATTTGCGCTTAGCCAAATGCTCTCTTACGCTGTCTCTTTTTAAGAAAATCCATATGTTGCTTCATATTTTCAGGGCTTATAGTGCTGGCTATGTGACATCACATATGATAAGAAATAACTATGAACTTTACCAGCATTTTTTTTTTCTTTCTTTCTTTTTTTTTTTTTTTTATTTTTTTTTTTTTTAGAAGAACCAATATCTTCTGCCCTCTGTAGGTGCACATCTATTCAACAAGCTGAACACGCTTCTAATAAAGGTTGCAGACAGAATTTGGCTATTGAAGTTTTTTCTGGAAGCAATTGTGATTATTTTGAAAACTATTCTTGAAAGAATAATAAGAGGGGTTAGCGCAGACAAGAGGTTAAAAGTTAATATTCTGCTGCATGCTGAAAAGGAAAAGGTCAAGTATAGCATTTGCTATACATAACATTAAAAGTATAGCTGGAATCAGCTGATAACGTTTCATAGTTTGGGAAAAAGTGTAAAACTGACAAAAGACTGCTCATCACCATGAATCGGGGAGTGTGCTCAAATTTTGTATCTTTCTATTTACAAATTTTTCCTACAAGCAAAGCTGAGCATATATTTACAAATATAAACAGATACTCAGTTGTATATGTTACTTATTTTATCTACAGCAATACTAAACTGGTGACAAGGAATCCACTTACTTGGACTTATCATATGAAAATATCCCTGCTAATGAAAGAAACACACATCTGGAGATATCTCTGACGAACTGCCTCATTTATAACAGAGAGTATTTTTGTGCATTTTGAAGAAAGTCACATAGTTAAAGTAAAGGAGCATGTTTGTTCACTGGTGGTAACTGGCTTACTAACCAACTGCCAGAAATTTAGCCTTGCTTTACATGACTTTCAAAACTCTAACCACAGCGGTGTCTCCACCATACTTGGTTATAAATCTTGACGGTAGAGCGATGCCATGCATGCATTAATTCTTCAGGCCAACCACATACCTTTCCACAGGCCCTCACCAAAAAAAACATGCAGTGTGGTCAGTTTTTCCAGGTTGGCCCAATTAAAGTGGATGAATATGAAACATTTCTCCTGTGCTTACGAAGGTCTTAAGCAACCAAACACATCACCAAAATCAGTAAGGATTTCAAAAAGCAATAGAAATCTTGTCGAACGATATGAAGAAAGGTTCATTTTGTGCACACAACAGACCTTTAGATGTTATTAAACCAGAAACATTAATGAGATATTACTAGTGTACTGAAGATATTACTTCTCATTAACGCAAATTTTTAATTAGCAGTCAGCGGCTCAATTTAAATGTGCAGATATGGTCAAGATGATAGTCATGGTCTAAACTGCTGATCTCCTGAGATTTTCCCACTCAACCATGTGTAGGGTTTACAGAGAATGGTCTAAAAATACAACACATTAAGACAATGTCAGTTTTCTGCAAGAAAATGCTTTGCTTTAGTTTTATCATGTTTGGATTTTTGCAATGTACTATACACACGTCTTATCAAAACCTCCCTAAAACGGTTGCAAGTTGTTCTAAATGCTGCTGTCAGGTTTCTGACAAAATCCTTTTCACATGTGACTCCAATCTTGATGCAGCTAGTGCGATTCAAGATTCGTTTACTGGCTTGGAGAGCTCTTCGCAGACAGGCATCAGGCTGTATCAGAGGGCCTCTGCTCCTATATGTCCCTGGCAGGTCTCTGAGGTTCTGTGACCATGGTCTGCTGATGGTGCCCTGTACTAAGCTGAATACAAAAGGAGACAGGACCTTCTGTCCAGTGGCCCACAGACTCTCGAACTCTCTTCCTTTGGACTTTAGCTAGATGGACTCAGTCTCTTTTAAAAGCCAGTTTAAAACATATCACTTGAAATCTGCTTTTTATTATTTTCACTTGTTTTGTTTTATTTTTTATGCATTGTTGGCTAAAAATAAAGTTTCACTTACTTACCTGTTGATGCCAGAGGTCAGAAGTCAAAAGAGACTGCCGTGGGCTGATAACAAGACAACAGTAACTCACAAAACCAGAACTAACAACCACAATACACAGAAGAGCATCTCTGATTCACAGCACATGAACCCTTAAAGCAGACTGGCTACACAACAGAAGATCCCACCGAGTATTTGTCACCATGAGCTGTGTGGCAGGCAGTGGATGGACACAAACGCAGGACTCAGAGAGAGAGTATTTAACTTAAAGGCGGCAGCTTTTATTCGCTGGCAAAACCAACTGAGGAACACAATGCATGAGCCCTAGAAATGAAACAAAACCGCAAACTAGGAAGACTGACCTAAACTGGAAGTACATGGCATGACATAACCTGACCAGACACATGATGAGTGATGAACACACAGCTAATGTAGTAACTGTTTGATGCTATCATGTCATCGTAATCCAGAATTAAGGCAATTCTGAAATCAGCAGGGGTCCAACACAGCACTATTATAAAAACCCTTTAACAGGTATCTTTAATCAATTTGTCATTGATTTGTTTTTGAAATATTTTAACAGCTGTCTATGAGCTGCATGTGTATGAATACATACCGAACCGATAATATACAGTAACCATGTTACTTGAGGTTTTCTTTAAGTATGGTGAACACTACTCTTTGTGGAAATGCCTTCCCTGGTCAGAATTGACCATACTAATCAGGTGGAAGGAGAAAAGTTTTGCTTCGACACGAGCCGTTAGGAACAGCAGCGCTAGGTAGGAGTTTTGGTCCCATCTGCCAGCAAGCCCATAAGTACCTGGAAACTGGATGTCGTCCTCCCTCTAAAAACGCTTCGGGGAATGAAAAGTGGGATGGCAAGTTGGACCTTGGCAGCACTTTGCTCACCTCAGCTTAACTTTGTTAGCCTGTGATACACTCCCTGCAGACAAGTCTCCACTTGTCTGTGTGTACATTTTTTATGAGATTATGTGTATTATATATGTATTATATATCAGGCATTTTTTTTAACTAGATGTTCCTGAATCCATATTATGCAAAAACATGAATGCTCCTTTGATAAATGTATCATGTTGTGCTATTTTTGTGTTTCCTTTATAGAGCCTTTGGAAAAAGGTCGATTTACACTCGAGCCATGCGGTGAAGTGAGCAGTATCCTATTTTCATGATGAATGAGGCTCCTAGCAGGATGGTGGCAGGGAGGACAGCTTCAATGTTATCTCACAGCACCCTGACACACTGCACTTCTGAAGGCCTCCTCTGCTGGGAGGGCCCACCACACTGGGGCCTTCATCAATCATATCTAGGCCAGTTTCCACAAGCAATATAGTTCGTGCAGGCCTGCCACAGCCTTAGACAGAGAATCGCTCTCAAAGTATAACAACCTTAAATCAAACGTATTCAGACATGGATAATCCAAATGTAAAAGTAGTAAATAGCTATCACATATACAGCACACTGCTAAAGAGAAAAGCGAGCATTTAACTGTATAAATATTTGGCGCTTTCTTTGTTAAGAGAAAATTAAAAATAAATAAAGTTCTTCATTTGCTGCAAAATCAATGAAACCTTTCTATTTCTTTGTACAATGAAGGAATGTTACTGTTAACACAAAATAAACACCTTCCCATTATCATAATATGGAGGTTAATAGCAATCGTTACTCAAACAGGATTTCTCATAACTCAAATTGGAGAAATGTGCTTTCTATACAAAGCGCATTAAACCTTTACAAACCTACTTGTCTGTGCCATAATTAGTCTTTGGGGACTTGCAATGCTTTTTAATAGAGTCATATTATACCTAGCATTGCTGGACGCTTTCAAAGCCTAAGCAATCAATGCAGAGTTAATGAACCCAGTCTTGGGGCTCCTGTAGCCCATTGGAGTCACACGTTGAGAGGCCCCAATACCTGAGAGCTCTATTTAAGGGTGAGATATTCCAAGTGGAAAAGGCTATTGGTAGCCAGGCCACACTTTACAGGGGTCAGAACAATTGGGAGAAAGGCACACCTAATGTTTCAGGGGTTCCCGTGCGCAGTAACACTGTCAGCACACAAGGGAACGCGAGACCCTTGAGGGTCAATCATGGGCCAGAGCTGCTGCCAGAACCTCTCACCTTCGCTCATAAATCCTTAAAATCTAAACTCTCACTGAATGCTGTGGGAAGGTCAGGTGTATGGTGACCTCATTGTAAAGGTCAGCAGTGGCCTGTGCACCTCTATTAATTGGGAAATACCAGTTCCCACTTTGACTGCTTGCTACTGGTTACACGTAACACTTGAAGTAGTTTCCTGAGCATGCCTAGATAATGTGCCACTGGAAGACAAAATAACAGTTATAAAGCAATGAATGCATAATTTCTTTTCTCCAGCTTTCCTGCAGGTATAGGCTTTTGGATGTGTGGTACTGTTGAGGAGCAGCACTACATGCTCTGCAGCATACTTTCACCCTTCAGTTAAGACACTACTGAAATGTGAAGAACAAAGATAAAAATGTGGCTTTGGTATATAAAATAATCAGTATTACAAAGACACACGCATGCAGAGAGAGGTTCAGTTTTCATCTGGACTGCCCCTGGTGAAAAAAGTGTACTAAAAAATAACATCTGTTATTCTTGCTTTTTAAATAAAACCTTCCACCAAATGGCTAAAGCCCTCTGATAAAGCGTCCAAAACACTGTGGTAAATTGTGGCACAAAGGTATACACTGTGAGCAAGGTGTACTGTGGTGCCTTGCCTCTGTTTTTGGAGCGTGCCTGTCTGCTGTCTACTGGTACCAGGGTAAGAGGCAAGGGGCTATTTGGCTCAGCTTAGACGAGACTTGCACTGTACTACAGCTTGCTGAATATGTGGGTGTGGGTATTGGAAGCTGGCATGCTACATACATATTCATTATGGTGAGCACGCACACATTCACAGAGGCAAAACCACACACAGGCAGACACACACACACACCACCTCTGGTGGATCTATTCCCAAAATGTTTTGGAGCAACCCCAGCTGCATGTACTGAGTGGGCTCTTTGCAGGTTGGCCGTTTGGTTTGGCATTGCCAGCAGACTGGAAACATGTCATGTGACTTCTGGGAAAAGTGGTTCCCACCAGCTTTGTGTCGACATGCCAAACATGAGCGATAGCATGTGGTCCAGTCTGTGTCTATTACAAGCTCTTCCTAGAAAACATAGGTAATTTTAGACCTTTGCAGACAACAGACAGTAGACAGGTATGCTGTTATGCAGCAGAGTCTAAAATCTGACACTAAAACTTATATTCTACACTTAAGTTAAATACAAAATCTTAATAATCAGTTTAAAAACTGATTATGTAGTGAAAAGTTATCTTTGGCTTTACTGACAGCATGTGCTCAAGCTGCTTTGTACTCCATAAATTTCAGCAAACCTAATTATTCATCCTTATTACTTTGAGTTAAGCATTGTTTAACTATATAAATAGTTTTCCTGCTGCACTGAACCATGCACTTCCTTCTTAACAGCTATAGTCCAGCCATGATTTGACACAGAGAAAATCTCAGCAAGAAAACCCATCCATCCTTACTTCCATCCATCCATTCATCAACCCACCCATTCTCATCTGCCATTCCAGTTTAAGGTTGTGGAGGGGCTGGAGCATATCCAGCATATTTGGTTAATAGTTAAGAAACAGTAGATTGTTAGACTACAAAGAAACACAGCACAAACATAATTCTGCAATTCTTATGACTCTAGAATGTGGTAGTTGGCCTGATCTGATACAGTAACCCAACAGCTTTACTGAACCATGACATGAGCAGAACTGAAACCATAAAAATGCAAAAACTACACACAAAAAGGGAAATTAATGATCAGAATGATCAGTATGGTTAATTTGTTTATATGTGTTAGGGAATTTATCTCACTGTGTGAGCATTATAGTTTTGCATGGAGATGCACAAGTCCAATCTAAGCAGTTCCTTAGATTAGAGAAAGCAGATTCTTTGCTTATGTGACTTGGAGTACATGCGGACATCTCTAATAATATACTTCCACAACTTTCTGATGGGAGCTGATTTTGAGCCAGTATGTGACCGCCATGCTAAACTGCACACAGAGGTAGAACCAATTGCTACAAGAAGCCCAAGAATACAACCTAAAAAGCATGGAAATAAACACAATGTCAGAAAAAAACCCTCTCTTATATCAGTATTACCAGTACACTTGGACCAACACCTCCTGGGTGACATAGTGCTGTTTGTAGGCCAGGACTGCACTGTTAGCAAGCTACGGTACCACAGTCACAGAGGACAAAGACAGCCTTCATGTGGTGTTCACTCAGCCCTGGAGAGTACTTCTGGTTTTGTGTGTCTGGAAATGAGAATGGGAGGTGGCAGTGAGACGCCGTAGGTCAAAAGCTGAGCGCACAAGTTCTTTACACACTTGACATTTACTGGAGTCTTTCTTTCTCACCCCAGTATACAATACATGTGTACATTTCCTGAGTTTTTAGTTTGAGAGTGGATAATTGTAAAGAAACAAAAGGAAAGTGTGAATTCTCCAATAAGCAAATGATGTCCCCCCACCCACAGTGGGAAACGGTTTTAGTTTTCACTAAATCATTTCGTACCAAAGACAAGGCCATCACCGAGGTAACTCTGAAATTCAAGAAGTAAGACTTTTAATTTGCGAGATACAAAACTTTTCTTCGTCTTAAACACCACTAAAGAGGAAATATTCGCTCCTTAATAAAACATAATTTTGTCTGCAGCCTGAACCTGGAGGCCCTGCAAAAACAGATGTTGTCTTGTCATGTAAGCAATACCGAGCACAAGGTTAGGATCCATTTCATTTTGTTTACTTAATGAGGGTTTTTCCTCCCTCTCTGTCCATGGTGTCTCACTTAAGTTTATGTTGAAACTGAGCCGTATTTCACATACACTGTCTTCTTAATTTGCCAGTTTGATTTGAGGCCTGGTCTTGAAATGACAATATTAATTAAGGCCCAATTAAAGTTATGCAAACAAAAGCTCATATTCATATTTGCTCTGCAAAACTAACCAGATTAAACCAAATGAATGTGAAAGCAAGCATGAGCTGTAAGCTGTAAGTAATTAAATAATGTCACACCTCCAAGTTTGTTAGGAAACCCTGGACAATATGAGACACATTCCACCACATACGTTTGTGTGTCTTGAAATCAGCCCTCACTCTTTGTTAAAGCATGACGAAGTGCCCACAGTAGGAAAGGTATGATGGAAACATCGAAATAAAAGTGACAAGTGGGAATCAAAAGCAATACTTTTATTTTTGTCATGAATACTGTGCTGAGAGGACTCAAGAGCAAGATTCTGGGAGGTCACATTAAGTTTGTTTATTTACAGTGAAAACACAAATGTGATATTTACAGTAGTGGCAAGAGGATCCAGGGAAAAGGGGGTCCAAATATCCCAAAGCACTTCATACTTACTAGGCTTAGGCATGCTCACCAAACACACCAAGGTGTGGAATCCAGGGGAGGAAGAAACAAAGGAAGAAACACAATGAGATTCGCCGCAGGGAAAAGAAACAAGGTTAGCACTTGGGCCTTTACTTACTTCGTAGTCCAACATTCCAACCAAGAATGCCAGCCTGCCACGACCTCAAGTAGTGAGATCATTGCAAGCAGGTGTGTTGATGGCTTCAGAGGCAAAAACCACGAATGGTTCCCGCCCATGGACACCAACAGCAACAAACAAGAAACAAACCCTGGTGAAGTCAGCCAGGGAGAACTGAGAGACCGTGACAATTTTGACAGAGGGAATTGTCAAGATCTTTTTTTCACTTTGTATTGTTTGACATGGATAAACTTCTAGTTGATTGATATGGGTGAAATTATAACAGTAATAACTGTGCCATTTATTGATTTACAAACATTGGTTGGATTATATAAGAAATATTCAGTGAGGAGGAGGAAGAGGTAAAGAAAAAGTGGGATAGTCAGGCAGATGAAGAAAGTAGACATGAGTACTGGGAAGCTAGTCGTACAACAAAGAGAGAAGTGGCAAAGGTCAACGAAAAGGTTTTTAGTGAGTTGCATGTGAGGCTGGACATTAAGTCAGGGGAAAACAATAGATATAATTAAAAGATAGTAGACGTGTATTGTATCGATTGGCGATCAATATAATAGAAGATTTAGCTGGAAAGTATGTACAGCAGCTAGGGGTGATTAAGGATAGAGAACTGAACTAACAAGTTATCAGTTATTACACTTTGAGGAGCTGGTAAATTAAGAAAATTAAAGCCATAAGGGGACACGTGGAGGAAGGTTAGTGAATAAGAAAGTGCAGAGGTTTAGTAAGGAGGGGGGGTGAGGGCTTGCATGAAGAGAGAGAAAACATATCTGTTTACGTATACAGATGTCTAGAAGAGAGGGCTGTGGGCTAGCATTGTTTAACACAAACTTGGAGAGTGAGCTGACGCCCGAGGAACAGAGAAGAAATGGAGCGATAGACCAAGTGTGACTCGCACAACTATAATAACTACAGAGGGATGAAGCTGATCAGTCATAACATAATGAAAAGAACTGTTGACGCTGGGCTAAGAAGAGCGGCGACAAGTAGTGCAGTACGACTGGTGGGATTCCTTCTTTCAAAATGTTGATGGAGGAATATTGAGAAGGAGTGCAACAATATCACCATATTTTAGAAGCAGGTAAGCATTTGTCAATAAAAAGGTGAAATGTCTGAAGATGCTCTGTCATAAAAACTCTCTGAAGTACAAAACTGCCGATGCCTTTTGCAGTTATCTTTGTTCGTGTTCCTTTGAAGTGACTCCACTGGAGTAATTCAGTGACTAATTCTGACTAAGCTCTTCCTCTTCTTTTTCCCCCTTATTTTGATCTCCATCCAGCTGAGACATCTCTCTTTCTTTTCTGGAAGTCACTGAGGAAGAAGTGGGTGGAGGTTGCTGGCCTGGAGCAGAGACAGAGTCATTGGCGTTGAAATGCAGTCTGAGCTAGTGCAGGGCTCAATTCTGGATAACACCAAATGTAATAAATAAAGATAAGTTGCAGGTTTCTGGTTGTCCACCCACACATGGTGGTACAGGCTGCACCAATGACAGTCAATAAGCGATAAGACGCCTCTTGTCCCCCTGCCTTCCTCAGTAAGACTGTTAACGTATCTGAATAAACAGTTCCCGGGAACATTTCAGATTGCTGCAGTCATTCATTTTCAGTGAATGGAGGTAAAAACATGTAAAAACAGGAGCACACTAGCTAATTAATGAACTCTCTAGTATGCATTAATATTAATGCAGAGTGTATAAAAGTGTGTTTCCTGCATAAATTAAAAAAAATAGCACACAAAAACGCATGGACGCACTGACCCTTGGCCTCATCTGAGCATCATCCTCAGCATTTCAGGGCCAACACTTCCTGTTATGTTTAATTAGTACATGACTACAAAATCATAACACACACTATGTCAGGTTGTGGCTGCCCAAAATGTGTGTTTTGAAAACAAACCGTTGGTGGGAAAGTGAGTTTTCTGAACAGTAGTGAATGTAATGTGTGTGATGGTGGTGGTGAGTATGGTAGGTGGTGTTTGGCAGTGGTGCAGCCCTGTGGGCTTGAAGGTCCCTGATGTTTATGCTTTAGACAGACACTGTGTTGGCCTCCGGGGTAGGCCCCTGGAGGACACCCCCTGGCTGCTGCTGCTCTCACTTCTGTCTGCTTGCTGTGGCTGCTCCATAATAAATAAGCAACTGTAGACCTGGACCTGCGCTCTGCATATTCTCACACAACCTACTGTAATTGAGAGGGGAAACTGCTCCAACCCTACCACTTCACATACAAACAGCTGAACACACTTACTGTGTTACACAAGGCCAGGTAAAGTCTCTCCGTATATGTACATAATATGATACTAAGGGCTCTCTTCAGGGGGTTTCACATGCTTGTATGCATTTGTCCAATTATAAAATATTACAAATTAATAGTCACCGAGGGTAAAAGCTAAAGCTAAATGCTTAATACAGTCAGTCTTTTATTTCATTATTAGGCTTGGTATTGCATTAGTATCAAAGCACTGCAATTTTGTAAATTTTTAAGCATAAATTCATTCAAATGTGTCAGAACACTGCTCATATGAATAAAAGATGAGTGTTAGACAACTATAACCAAACTATAAGTAAAAACATATTAAAATAAACAAAAAATAATTTACATAATTTGTGATGCAATTTACGTAATGTCAGAGTAGTCGTCTACAGCTGCACACCAGGAACCAAAGTATTATTGTAATGTAGTGATCATTAAGCTCGATAAATCTTGAAATCAATAGACCCCTGATATTTAACAGGGGAAGCTGCTGGCAAATTTCAGGGAAGTATCTAAATTTTAACATCAGCAAAGGAGACTCGGTTACACTGCTGAGACTAACCATTTTTTGACAGACATAAACACACAGATATAACTCAGCTCCTTGCCGTCAGGAGTTCATTTTCAGGCAAGGCCCGTAGTTGGCCGAAACCACAAATCGGTCATATAATGCACAAAGAGCATAAAAGCCAGACAAATCAGCCCTAGAAGGCACCCTGGGTATGATTCCCTTTCAGCTGAAGCTTAAAAAACTCTTTCACTCTCTGGTAATCAGACTGGCTGTGGGTTTTATAAGAGGTCCTGATGACAGACCTTTAGCTACTCACGGTGAGTTTGTGTGACCACACTCTTAAAAGCTGTGTAATCAACACTTCAACTCGATTGCTCTGTGATAAATGCCCGCAGTGCAACTGAAATTTCAGTTATATGTCCAAAGGCTCAGACAGAGCAAATGGCCACAAAGTTGACTAGGACTTACCCCAACACAGCAAGCCAAAATCCCAGTAATGTCTTATACCTGAGAGGTATGTTACTAATTAAAAAATACTGCAATCGCCGCTTCTCTTAAACACAGGACGACAGAGTACTGCAGCGCTCTCCCATCTGGTATACTTTAAAAACAACTCAAGGATAAAATATATGAATTTTAGTTCAGCGTCCTTACAGTGATTGCCCATCAGTCTCATTAGCACATCATTTTAATGATCTCTGAGACACTTAATAGTCTTTTATTGGTCTAACCCTCAAGCATGT
>VURO01018601.1:0-21047 GCA_015108175.1 Pelvicachromis taeniatus | reverse complement strand
TATATATATATATATATATATATATATATATATATATTTCAACATGCAGTGTGGAGAATGTAGGACAAACACTGCGTCATTAAGAGACCAATATGTAAAGCCTAACAAAAAGGACACTGTTAATGTTCTAAATATTCCATGTCATTGGACCAAGTCCTCTGTGCCTGTATTAGTTTCCATGTATTTGCTCAAGCACTAGATTGAATGCACTTTCACATACCTCTATGGAAATTAAGTCATACACACACATATAGTGGGACAATCAGGTCATCCCAAGGTAAAGGGACTTAGATATAGTGAAATATTCATACTTTATATGTAGTGTCTGTGTGTGTGTGTGTGCGTGCGTGCGTGCGTGCGTGTGTGTGTGTGTGTGTTAGCGCTCATCAAGCTCATGAATGCTACAAGTAATTCTTTTTAATTGAGGTCCTAACGCCTCAAGCAAAATGCTTAGGAGAAAGATAAAACCTGCAGAGTGGTAAGCACAAGCCTATACCGACAGACATACAGAAAGACACAAGCACACAGATAAACACAACAATGCTGACCTTTATAAGTAAATAAAAAGTTGGATATCAAGCAGTACTGATAAAGAAACAGGCCACTTGCTGCCCACTAACTGTGATAACACTTAATGTTGGTTAATAATTGCTTTTCTTATGGCTGATCAGGATAAGGATCATTTCTGCCAAAGCCTTTCAAGTTTTGGAGAAGAACATAATTCAAATGACATTGTACAGGCTCAATGTGAACAAAAGACCAATGTGTAACAGCTTATCGCTGTTTAGGTCAAAAAAACAGTCTCCAGATCATTTCTTGTATTCTGCTTGCTGTTTGCTTGTACATCCCAACTCGTCTTTGGCCCCTCTCCTCACTTAGTGAGAGGAATAAATGAGGAGAAACTTGTTGAAGTTTAGAAATATCTTGACCTGAGCTGTATGACCCGTTAGCACTTCATTACAAAAGCAAGAGCAAAACAGATTTTGTTTGCTGAGGTATATCTCTGAAGATTGTCTTTTCAGGTGAACAGTCAGCTTGGTATTTGGTGTCCACACATAGTTTTAAACTGAACTCAATTTGTTGCTGAAATGATAGAAATTGTTTACTGTTGATGCAACGTTTCCCATTACGTGATTTCTGTTATGCATTTATATTTTAGACAGGGTGTCTAAAACTAAAGCTTAATCTCATCTCATGAATCAGAGCAATGATGAAACAGGTTGTTTTACTGAATTCTTTTGTTGTAACGGATCACACCTAGCTATTCATGATGACTTGGTTTCTGTTCTGATAGTAAAATAAATTCAATGTGCTTGACACAGAAAATTAAAACAAAAAATCATGCACATACACTCGCACTCACTCACACACATCTATTGAGTGTAGGCCTGTGTGAACAAAACGGTTTTGAATCGGTTTTTGAATGTCTGCACAGATATAACTGATCTCAGGTCAGCAGGCGGCTCGTTGAAATTAAAAGGATCACAGTAACTGAAGGCACCCTGAGATTTGGATGTGATTCCTAGGGCCTAACTGTATTACGAACTGTCAGTTTATTAATTATGTAACTACAGGTCAGCATAACTTAAAGGTCAGGAGAAAAAAAAATGGTCTGAGCTCTGTTGGTGTAGTTTCAATACGTGCAAGTCTCAACAGAGGTCACTGATTACACTAAAAACACTTTGCTATCAGCTATAGATAGTACATGTTTGACTAAAGATATTTTAACACCCATTTGTACGGACTGTGCTTCTATGCATTGCACTCTTTCTTTGTCTTACATGCACAGGAGTTTGTGTGCAAATAATTTGCGTTATCTGTGGATAGTGGTTAAAAGCCTTGGAAGAAAACATCTATTGTTTTCTTCAGAGATCTCAATATTGGCTTTCACTAAATTGTTTATTTAAGGGAACACATGATAGCACAAGATAGCACGTTCACTTGCTGCACAGGCTACACAATGAGCACACGAGGTATGCAAGGTTGTCGTGTGTCAGATGTGTGTATGGTTTTGTTGTGTATTGTTTTATCGTTATTTTTTAGAATATGTCTTCATATTTACATATATAAATGAGTTTTTGTGGGTTTTTTGGATATGATCCCCTGGGGTCTATTAGTGGGGTATTAATGCAGAAATTGTAGGTAAATTTGATTATTTTACCATGTCTGTGGTGTTCTGTTGCTTTTTAGCAGCTTTGATAACAAGCATTTGAACTTCATCAAAAATGTTCTCTCTCTTAGTCTCTCTCTATCCCTCTCTTTCTTTACCCTCTCTGAATGTATTTTCTTTTCTCCAGAAGCTATTGCACTGCAAAAATGAATGTGTGGATGTGCATGTACATTCTTTGTGCATGTACAGTGATTCTCAAGAGTCCTGAAATTTATTCCTAGTGCCTTACCAAAGCAGTAGTTTAAAATGATTTGGTTTAAAGATGTTATAGATTTATCCCATATTATTCATATTTATGGTGTACATGCTAGAACCCAAAAAGATCATACAAGGCCAGAAGATACTACAGTACCTCCTGAGTCTTAACTCACCCTCTTCTCACCCTAATTTCTAGATGTATTAATGGCTTTGTTAATTCCTGTCTTTTTTTTGTACAACCCTCTGCTTCCTTTCCCTTTCTTTGTTCCACTCAAAGGCACCCTAGATATCGAATTATCTCCAATTGCTAAACTTCAAATATCTTTTCTTCTCACACTTTCAAACAGTGATTTCTTCTATTTTGGAAGAACAGCCATTGCACTGAAAACTTGTGTGACAAATTAAGAGGTATTGTAGTGTTCTGAATTAGCAACTAAACAAGAGCAACAAGGATGAGGAGAGAGTTGTACCCCTCCCTCTCCACTTTCCACCCTTCTAATCCCCTAAAAGCACTTACGAGATTGACGCTGCCCGCCTGCCTCTTCCTGCTCGCCTACCCCGTTGGTTGAAACATCAGCTGATTGGAGGAATCGAGGCTCCTAATTGGATCATGAGGGTGTGATGCAGGCGACAGCAGCCACATTATGGGAAGCTGACTTTGTGCAGCGTAACCCTGCCAGGATGACCCTTTTCTTGTGTATGCAGGTGTGTGTATGTGTGTGTTTGTGTACAAACTGACCCCAATGTGACTAAGAGCCTCCTTTCATCAAGGCAGACTGGCTGAGGCTGCAGGAGAGGGCAGATTGATGAAGAGAAGATAGAAAAGTAGAAGAGAGTGAAAGGAGGAGAAAATTAGGTAAAACTAAAAAGAGAAAATAGGGAACGAAGAAGGGAGGAAAGCAGGAGAGGAGGTAAAGCTGTTAGCACTGTATTAAGGGCACCACGCTTCAGTTTTCCTTTTTTACAAATTTTTATTCCCTTTCTGACAGTAGGGGGTAAGGTAGGATTGATGACATGATGCAGTGAATTAATCCCCCTGAACTTTGTGCCTGTGCTCTGTGTGTGTCTTTCACTGTGTGTGTCTTGGTGTCTTTCACTTTGGTGCAAAGTGACTGTGTTGTCCGTTACGGTGTAAATTGATAGCGTCACTGCTCTTTGCCGCATTATGGGGAGCGTGGAGCTGTACATTCAGTTTCCTAACTGCATTCTATATCACACCATCATGCACACCTGATCCCACAGACCTAAATGATACATCAGGAAGGACTATCTCAAACATTTTCACTTGAAACCTTGCTGGTCTACTTCCTTTGTGTATTGCACACACAAATGTTTTCTTATTTAAAAATATAAATGAAAATACTGATGTTACTATGGTTACACTGAGTATTTTGTCTGTTTTTACATAGCTCAAGTAATGCTGAAGCACACTTACAAATATAAACAACAATAATGTTATACCATGATGACATTTACTCATCATGCTGTAGCGGCAAACAGTTCTTTAGGACACTTCTATTCTCTAATGTGAAGTGATATTCAGTAGAATTAAAATTTGAAACTGATTCCAAACAGTAGACAAAACCCTGCTGTTAACGTTGTTTTGTTGTTCGTTTGTTCGTTTGTCAGTTTAGTCTCCATTAGCCAGCTCATCATAGTGCTTTTATGTCTCTCTCTCCATGTGACCTTTTGTGCTCATGTATGGATGTTGGATTTCAAGTAAATGTGGATGCATGAGTGTGCTGTACTATATTGCGAGTACTTGTGCAGTCATTTGTGTATGTAAGCATTTGACTTGCTTTTTGAGTTTGTGTGCGTGTGTGCATGTGTCTGTAAGAACGTGTGTGTTTCTGACTGTGTACTATGTCAGCGAAGTGCCGTGGTACAGCGGGGGCGTCTGATCCCTCCACCTTTTAAGAACATCAGAGGGTGTGAAAAGCTCTGATTGCCCTAACCGCTCTCATTGGGACTCAAACCCTCGGCTTAGTTGTGCTTGAGCGAGTTCGGAGAGACAAGACAGGAAAAGGGGCATCTGTGTGTCTCTGTCAGGGAGGAAGAGGGAAAGGGGAATGCGGAGAGATGGGGGACAGAAGCAAAAGGGTGGGAGTGAATTAGTTTGGAGGAGCAATGGAGACTTAGAGAGGAAATCAGGTTTAACAAGCCAAACAGTGAGTAAACTGGTGAAATTTGGAGTGAAACAGGTATGGTAAGAGAGGATGAATGTTGAAATGAGACAGGGTAGAGAACAGAAGGAGGGATAAACTGAGAGGGTATGTAAGTTAGTGAAGTCATTAGCAGGAGAGAAAAAAACAGAAGTCATGCTTGAATTATTTGGATTGATTGTTTTAAGCTGCTTATTAAGATGATGCTATTGTTTTAATTTACCTAATGATCACAGAAGCTTATTACCAGAGCGCAAAACCCTGACAACTTTTTTTCTTCCAGTTTTAAAAAAAAAACAAAGTATAGGGATAATATAATCGGGGGAAATTTAAAAAAAAAAAAGGGTTAGAAAAAAAACAAAAACCAAATTGTAAAAAAACAAAGTTACACAGGTTTACACAGAGTCAAATGTGTCAGACCCAATGTCACATGTGGTCTTCATTGAATTCAAGTCTTGGGATGGAAATCCTGATAAAATGTCTTTGGAGAGAGCACAGAATCTCTCCAGATTATGACAATGATGCTGTGTATTTAAAATTTGCAATAAAATGCACCAAATCTGAATATTTCAGTTCACAACTTTTACTGAAACAATCACAAAAGTATGATCTGACTTTAAAACCTAAAATGGAAAATAAGATTACGTTAATTGTGCTGTTTTTTCTCTCTCTCGCCTCAGGCTGAAAGCCACTGTAAATCAACATTTAAAGCTTATCGTTTTAAATAGGGCAGCACAGTTAAGATTTTGACTTCCCACAACATGATTGAGCAATATTGAAAATGTGTGGTTCACCCATTGAATGCAAATCAAAAGCAAGTCAAACACACCCTAAATAACCACCTGACCACATGGGTGAGTGTGACAGTCACAGCTCTTCCTTGCATCACGCAGTTTGAGGAGTATGTCCCTCTAAGCGCATCATCATCAGCTGTTTGGAAGTACATCAGATTTAGTGGTGCTAACCAGGAATACCAGGCATATCAGCGCATCCATCAAACTCACAAAAATATACTAAAACCACCAAAGCAATCACCAGTGATAAGTGTCTAAAATACACACACACCCCTTTCCCTTCCCTTTTTTGTCTAAGGGGTGAACTGGATTTAGGTGTGTAAAGAGGACCAAATTTTGATTCACAGATTTGTACATTACCAGAAATGCCGCACCACATGGACAGTACAATAAAAATATTTTTGTCACAAAACTCATCTTGACAAGTAATCATGATCTCAGTGTTGGCAATAATCATGATAATAACTTTGGCCATAATCATGCAGCCTGGATTTTAAATATATTCTTTCGCTGGGGGCACATCCAAAGCCCCCAGTGTTCACATCTTTATCATCTTTTTCATGCCCGTTGTGCTTGGATCACTTTAAGTTGGTAAAATATTATATTATGGGTTAACCCTTATATTATGACATAAGGGTTAATAGCAATATCTAATACAGTCAATGTGTTGATTTCAATTCTGTCTCTCTGTTCCCCTTCTCAGAATAAAGTGATTTTCTGTGTCCGCATAGTTATACATATACTACTATACACATACAGCGCACATGTGAGCTTATGGGTTCTTAATGTCATCTAGGGGTTAAATGCAGTGTTGACTGTGTAGAGCAGAGTGAGGCACAAGACCTGCCAACTGATATCCACTGACATTCAACACATTAAGCCCTACACACTATCTACATGCAGTAAAAGTGCTGTTTATTCTATTTTGCCGGCTGCTTAAGAATCCAAGCAAGAAGCCTTTCCCTAACTGATTTATTCTTCAGTGACCTTCAAGAGAAAAACATGCAGTGAAGGGAATGCAAGGGAAAAAAAGTATAAGTGCACATACACTTAAAAGTAAAAACTCTGAAGATTCCCGTTGTTTCCTTCTTTCTCTCTTTTACTTACACTTTCTCACACCCACATTTAGACAAAAGCATGTACTTACACAAACTTCATACACACCGGTACACTCACAGCATTGCCCAGTAGATTTATATGTGACAATAGGGTCTTTGGGTCAGATATCCAGGGGTAACCAGAGACCTGATCCCAGACATCAGGTTTGCTTGGAAGTTCAGAGGCATGAATAAGCCACACATTCTTACACTCATTTTAACACACGCATCTACTGGACAGAAAGCTTTAACTTTAAATATGCTGGACTTGGCAAATGTTTAAAATTGTACAATTAAATGAAATATCACTGACAGGTCTAGCAATTTATGAGGAAAACTAAAGAAAAATAGACGCAAAAGCAGCATTTGTGGCTTGAAGAAAATAAAGATACACACATGCACACACATACATCAGGGTGGGGGTCAGGTGTGGGGTTAGGCTGTGAGGGTCTCTAATAGGTTCCCTTGACACATGAAGTGTCAACACTAGAGACAGAGATGTCACCACACTCACACATGGGCACACTTAAATATAAAAACAAACACATACAGCCAGCCATAGCTGTGTTCCCAGATGCAATTCCATGCAAAAAAAAAAAAAGTATAACTTAATAAGATTACACAATAACTGTCATTATCCCAGCAGAATGAAACATAAGCTCACTGTTACACGTAGCCACTGCAGTATAAACAGGCATGCGTGCAGCTTTCATTAGACTTTTCCTGTTTTGTGTGTTTTTATTCTTACATCTCTATATTTTGCCCTTCCCTGATATATTTTTGATCTTGTGAAATATAACAGCACAATCAGCTCTTACAGACGGCATTATGTTTTGTTATGGCTGCGTTTGTGCCAGTTTCTGTTTGTCTATAACTGTGTATATTGCTGTACTTAGGACTGAATAATAAGTATGTTTTCAGAGTGTGAATATGAGAACTTATGAATAGATATGTTAAGAGTGTGTGTGTGTGTGTGTGTGTGTGTGTGTGTGTGTGTGTGTGTGTGTGTGTGTGTGTGTGTGTGTGTGTGTGTGTGTGCGTGTGTGCTTGTGCGTGTGTGTGTAATATTTGTCATCCATGGCAGCACGCTCCCTGTTAACACACAGTAACCATGATCACACCTTCATCTTCCACTAATAGGACCACGACAGACAGATGGAGAGGAAAGGAAGATAGATAGATTGAGAGATAGAAAAAAATATCCCCATCTTAGCTATATAACATTTTCCAGTAGGTTTTCCCCCTTGCAGAAACTCTTCCACTTTACTTGGTGTTCTTCTGAAAATGTATAGCAGTGAGTGAGATGTATTAAGTGTGTATCAGACACGCACCCCTTCACCACATAAAGGCTTTTTCCCTCCCTTCATTGGCTTGTGATCCAACCCTACCTGCCACTGTAGTAAAATCACCATGAGGCAGAGAGGGTCTGGAGGGGCTGGGGGGCAGAGGCGAGAAGAAGATGGAGGAAAGATGAGAGGAGTCAACAGAGATGGGGTGAGTGAGAGGAAGAGAGAGAGATGGGAGGCGCTCAATTTGCCATCACGGGTGCAACGGGGCAGAAAGTATCCAAGAAAGAGGATGAGTATGCGTGTGTGTATGTTTGGGCGTGTGTGTGTGTGTGAGAGAGAGAGAAAGAGAGAAAGCAAGACTGTGGGTGTTTATGCATTTATGCGTGTGTGAGTGTGTGTGTCTAACAAGGGAGAAAAGACAACTCATTTGAATGTCAGATACGGGGAAGCGTGGCGTGTAGGGAGGGAGGAATGAGGCGAGGAGGGATGAGAAGAATGAATATGGATTACTGGGATGAAGATTCTATTATTTTCTGCCCGTTTCTCTGATCTCTTTGTCGCAATGCTATAGGCCTGTGCGTTTGTGTGTGCCAGTGTGTGTGTTTGAAGTACGGAAGAGAAAGTACAGGTCTGTGACAGAGAGAGTGTATTTGCTTATGTGATGTGTTGATGTTTTGTAACAACGCTAGCGTGAGTGAAAACATTTGTTTGACAATATGTGCGATGGACTTCAGGGTCTGAGTGTATATTTAAAGTGTGTATCGGAGAAAAGGCGTTGGAAATCATAAAGTTTTTGCTTTGTCTTGTGAAATCTCAACAGCATCTTGTTTCTCAACATATGCATATGTCTTAAACATTACCATATTCACACAGCTACACACTCAATTAAGGCTATATTTACTAAGCGGGGCAAATTAGCGTGATGCCACATACTCGAAATGTGCTGCTGGGAGTGGAAAGTTCTGTGGGCAAACAGCAATGCAATGCAAATTAGTGAGCAGACTTGGAGAGGAAGTGAGTAATGTAGCAATAAAAATAAAATAGTATACTGTAGGTGAACGTTGTATTCATGTGTTTCAGTTCAAGAGCAGTCAGCTACTCTCTGGCAACTTCCAGTTGCTACGGACTAATGTGCATTCACCGACCAGTTGCTGAGTGGTTGTTAAAGGCTGCTGGATGTCACTGGGTGAAACTGACCTCAAAGATGAAACTGCACCAAACAGCTCTCTGTAATTGCTTTGACCTTTAGTAGTTGCCACAGCAACCTGTAGTTTGTATGGACTACACTGAATTGTCAATAACTAACTTGCTAACTAATTAAATGAAAATGAAAAAAATGTGACGTCACCTGGAAATTAAGATCGTTTGCTTTCAAAGTAAAGGTTGCAAGGAAAAAGTACCTTGCTAATTAAATCAACATGATTTAAAAGGCACACCTTTTACCTTCAAAGCACGCCGTCTCTGTTCCCAGTTCATTTTACGCTCTTCAAAATTTTACTATCACTTAACAGGTAGTTGGAGAATGTTTGCAGAAATTTTTTTTATCTTCCTTGCAAACTACAGGTGACCGCAGCAATCTGCTAGTGAGCAATCGCAAGGAGGATTTCACAAGAGTACCTTAAACCTCTTTGTGACCAACTTTACCCCTGTGAACCACTCACAACCACTCACTAACTAGTCAGAATATATGCATTTTTCTATAGCACCCAGGGGGTTACCAGGGAGTCACTGACCAGTCCCTAGGTATGCATGACTGGGGCTTCTGAAATTGATTTCACAGTGACTGCCAGCAATCACTTCCAACCATTCATGCAGTAATCGTTTCTCCCTAGCAACTGGCAGTTGGTGACCAGTGGCAGTTAGAGACCGGTGTGTAACTAAATGACCGGTGTGCATTTAGTTATGGGTTATAATTTCAACTTGTACGTAATAGCATGCTCTTTCAGTTTGTGAACTTGTTATCATATAAAAGCTTTCCCATTCACTTTCACTCAAGTGCTCCCTACACATGCACAGACTTGATCTGTCCCTGCTCAGACCACGTGTCTACTCAGATATACTGTTACAACTTAACTCCCCTTATAACAGTCAAAGTAACAGTAGCTTCTTTTAACTCGTGTAACTTCTGCACTCTAATTTCTGCCCCTCTTCTCACCTCACAGGTGACATTTCAGATGGCTAGGCATATACTACATGGGCACAAATATCCTAAGGTTATCTGGCATTTCTTTTTTATGTCCCTTATAGGTGTTTAAAAACTGTGTCTGGGTTCATCCTCTCCCACATTTTAGGACTGATATGGACATTTCCTTTGTATGAATTTAAGAATGTAAGCCAGGTGAGATTTTTTGGTATAGCTCGCTCAGTGACTATCTATAGTAGCCCTAAAGCAATGTGATGTCATTTTATTCTTTTTATTGTGGGAGTGCAGTGAGAAATGTGGACCCCAGCAGTCTAACACATCTACAGTAGACTGTCAAAGGACATGGGTTTGATGTGCTGTAAAGGTCCAATGATCAGTTAATAGTACCAGTACCCAAAATGGCATGAAGACTGGGATATTGGGTTTTCTAACTGTTACACAAAAGTCCAAAAGAAGGAGCTGATTCCCAAGTGCAAGAGTTTTGCAAGCAAATGGAAGTAACGTCTGTGAGTGCAGTGGTTGTTGTAGCATAGGGAAGTCTGTACAAGGACCACTATATAGATTTGCTATTTTGATCAATCTCAGAGTAAATCTACATGCAACTAGTGATTGTGTGTGAGGTTAGAGACTTGTTGGAGAGCACAAATGTGTGATTGTGAAAACATTAAATTGTTTTTTTAAACTGATAAACAAGGCTGTTAAATAAAAACAAAAAGTATGCACCATTATTAGTGGAAAGCTTATTTGAAATAAAAAATAATAATAATTTGGGGCAGGGTGGGTTAAGGTCTATCCAGTTTTGTCCAAATGCATTTGGTGCCTGTTAGTGGGACCCCTTGAAAGACCCCTCTGCATTTATCGAGGAAGTTTCAGATAATTCATATTTGCTTATCTGTCTGGTGATGCCTAGTGAGCCAGAGCAAGTGTGACTCTGGAGTTAGCCAAATTGTATTCTATTATTTCCAGAGCAATGGTAAAAGACTATCTGGTCTGAAAACTTTGATCAGAACTCTTAAATGCTAGAAATGACAAGAAAACTGCTCCAATAGTGGACGATGGAAGACAGTGGACAAAAGCATATACCTAAAACACTGGTGGCCTAAAGTGAACAGTAGAATAAAGTGCCCAAAGCTGAGTGTATGAGACATATCTGCAAAGACTGAAAGCTGTGTGTATGTGTGTGTGTGTGTGTGCGTGCGTGTGTGTGTATGAAATAACGATGACAATGTTTTTGTATATAAATACAAAACATTGCCACCGATATTTTGTGTAGATTGTTGGAAAACTGGCTTTTTTGAAGCATGTGGATACGTTATTTTAATCCTTTTTGAAGGAATTTCACTTTTACTTATTTTAGAAGGAAAACACATTTTGGACAGTCTCCATCTCTTTTGTGTTTCATCATAACATCTTTTCTTTCACCATCCCAGTCTTTCCTCTGATGCATATTGTTCCTCCTCCCCCACTCTCCACACATTATCAATCTCTTTCTTTTTGTCTCTTGCTTGCTCTTTCTCTCTCTCCGCTTGAGTGGTGAGCAGACAAGGGGCGAGAGAGAGAGAGAGCGAGGAAGAGAGAAAGATGTGAGTCTCGGCCAATTTGTCCTGACACGTAGAGATGCTCAGGTGGGAGAGAGGTGTCAAACAACTAGGAGAGGGAGCTAGACAGGTTTGTAGGTAGCTGAGAAAGAGCGGATGTAAGGAAGAGGATGGACAAGAATAGAAGAAAGTAGAGGATGGTCTTATGCATATTGCATCTTGGTACACTCAATGGAAATGTGTGTGTTAAAATTTTTGGTCCAGTGTAAAAGTCTCTTACAAACGTATGATATTTATATGGACTAATTTTAGAAATAACATCAAATCTGCACCTCCAGTACCTTTTCTTATAATGCAGTACATGATTAGGACTGATAGCAAAGCATTTAGAGCCAAGAAGTTTGCTGACACATAATCAATTAAACTAGAGTTAAAGGAGGAACAGATTTCAAAATTTTGGAAAAAATGGCAAGGGGGACAACGTTCAAGAAGAGTTAAAAAGACATACCATTTCTGCTGTGATCCAGTTATGCAAGTAGTTTGGACTCACCCAGTTTGTTGATTCAGGTTTAGCCAAACTTATTAAAAAATGTATAGAGTCATCAAGACACCGCTAACCAGGGAGGGGGAAAAAGTGTTTTAAATTCTTTTTGTTTGTACTGACGTTTTATTAGCAGTTTTAACACTGCGGAGGTGGTACAACTTAACACATATGGTTGATTTACATATACATATAATTTAAATGTTTATGCAAATGAACTATGATGTCATGCTAGAAAATAAATAGATGTTAGAGGAAAAGAATAGAAAGACAGTGAAAGGCAAGAAGAAAACTAGCAATTTTATCTCAGGCGAGAAAAAGAGAGAGACATGGTTCCCGGGGCGTCCCCCCATGATAGTTGCATGTTCCCCTTGTGTCGAAACAAGAGAGAGAGTGGGATCGACAGAGAGAGAGATGTCTAATCTTAGAGGGTAAGGGAGCGTGGACTCCCCAGGGCTTGTCGTGCTCAGCACCTTGTTAACCAGACATCTCTCTTTCCATCTCTATTTCCATCTCTCTTTCCACCCTGCCTTCTCATCTCCGTCACTTTCTGCTACATGTCCCTCTTTTTCGTTAGACATGCAGAAAGAATCAGGCAACGATCTACCTACCTGTCTATCTACCTACAGTGATCTGTATCTGCAGTGGTGTTTATAGTGCTGATGTTTCTGTTTCTTGATCAACATTTTGTGTGTGTGTTTTTTCCCCTTGTTAATGCATTGTCAAGTTCAGGAAACCTTTGTCTCTGGTTAATGGAACATCAACCAAGGTTAACACAGAGTGGCAGCTGAAGCACACACACTTGCCTCATACTCCAGATTTCAAAGTGGAGGGGCTCACAGTTGCGTTTCTTACAATGGCAAGAAGAAGACAAACCATCTGATGGTCAAGCTAGTGTGTATGTGTGTGAAACGGTATGAAATAAAGGATAAATGAAAGGTAAATTCCAAAGCTTGACTATAAAGGTAAGTCCATAAGAGAAACGAAGGTCTGCATGGGCTTGCATTTGCGAGGAGGTTGTGAAGAACCACGGAGTAGAAAAAAAATTTAACTACTTTGAATTTATGTTGGGAACTGACCAAACAAGAGTTTTGTGATGCTACTGTGCTCACCTTTATTGCACTCCAATTATTCTTGGCTTTTTAGTTGTTGTTCAGAATTGTGAAGGTGTTGTATGGTAGGGTGTATGACTTTTTTTCATCTCTTGAACTGGAGCATTGTAAAGAAAAGTTTGAGAGCCACTCCTGTAGACTCACCGAGACAAATGTTACATTTGGGTAAAATATTCAAACAATCTGGTGCCCTTACATGTTTTTGGGTAAGTGGAGCTAGGAACGTGTAATTTTTTTGGATAGTGTGATAAATTATGTCCAATGACTCTGGCTCATAAACAATTTGTGACGTGATAGAGTTCCAGGCTAAGGCATCTGTGTAGGACTACAGGGTATTATACTGCTTAGTGCTGAGCTTTGAGGTTTCAGGATGCTGTAAAACAATGTGAGAAGCACTTTCTACTCGTTCAGACACCGGCGTAATGAGAAAATACTCTTAATCCAGCTCACACATACACACACAACGACACGCAGAGGCGTATTTCTGCTGCCGAGTGGTTTCTTGGTGAAAGCATATTGCGAGAGAAGCAGTTTAAGGAGTGGCAATTATAGTTTTGGACAAAGTCATTGATTTAAACTCCTGATTAGAGGAAAGGTGACAGAGGTGGTACACACAATGGTGAGCGTTGGGGTGGGGTGACTATGGGGAAAAGGCACATGCGCTAACAGTGATAAACACACACACACACACGCAACCTTACTAGTTCCGTCAGTCATGGGAATGCCTTAGAATGGCAAGGGTCCCCCCCTCACTTCTGCTTTCATGTTTCTCTCTCCCTCTCTGTCTCTCTCTCTTTCTCGACACACCTGACTGAAATATTGATGTCTCCCAAGCGCTGCTGTTCATTCCTAAGTGGTTGTTTTTGTTTCAAAGAACGGGTGACTGTTTCACACATTTGCAGACACACATGCATAAAGACAGAAAGATAGGTAGGCACATGCACGCTTTCCTTTCTTGCTTAAATGTGTGTTCATCGGTTTTGTAGGTAAACAGCAGTGTAATTGGTACCATATGTATGCATACCAAATGTACACTTGTGCCATGTTAACTTCTTATTTTGTAATTTTGAGCATATTAGCCTACAGAGTTCAGTCTGTCTGTTCATGTAAGAACATGTGCTATGAAAAAAAACACCCAAACTCTCACTCTTCAAGGATTGGAGAGATTTATTATTACAAAAAATGTAATTTCAAAATGTAAGCGAAATATTTCTCATTTTTCTTGCTTTAAAATGTAGATATAAATTTAGAAACTATAGTTAATTATATAGAAACTTAAGTAGATATTACCTTAATTGTATTAACAATTTTATCAGCAAACACTTCCAAAGGGTTATAAGTTTTATCTTTTGAAAAGATTCTTACCAAACTTCCTGCAACAGATTGTGCATGAAGTTTTCACGAAGTTGTAGAATTTGCATTTTGTGGTTTGATGAGTCCTGTGGATCTCTTGCTTGGGCTCCAGGATCCCAAAAAGATTCTTTTAAATCCTGTATTGTCTATATTTGATAACCAGGGTCATCAAGAGCTTTGTTTTAAAAATGTTTTCCCTTGACATTCTCTCTTACTTATCCACTTTTTGATGCAGAGTTGGATGCTGATTTCCATTGCTACAATTAACTTGCCTTTAACTCTGCTTTTGCTTTTCATGTACTGGTCCTGTAAGGTCTGAGTCATCATCACTGACAACCCCAACCCTAACCATCCAACCATCCAATCCTAGGCAATATGATTATTGATTTATTTATTTATAAATTAATTAATTAATTTACAAAATGCCCATGTCCTGATTTTCTAGATTTTTTGGTCACGCTTATTTTTTTCAGATCTTCCAACAAATTTTAATCTTATGCAAAGATAACCTTAGAAAATACAAAATGTTTTTTTTTTCACATGAAGAAATTTGAGACATCCCCCGTGATGGTCTCCTTCAAGAACTGTTCCATCCTCATAACGGTATCCCATTACTAGCATTACCGTTGAGATGATAATATATATAAATTGCAGGCTGTGTAATCTAGTAATTGCTAGTACTTTTTTGTGATGTTACTTTTTTGTTCCTGGTTTGGACATTTTCCTATTATGGCTCCATATTGCGGTGGTTTACATATTTGACAACAGGCGAAACGTCTCAAGTTCAATCTAAAAAATTTAAGTTAAAAAAACAATAAAATCTATCAAAGAATACATGCAAAGCTACCTGCTGTGGTAACCCTTTGTGAATAAGGGAGCAGCTGAAAGTAGCTTTTAGGACAGCGTTACTTATAGTTTTAATATTCTTGAATTTGATTTCCATTCCAGGGGGATTTATCTCAGTGCTTTGCAGGAAAATGCATGCATGTACACACAGTCAGTCAGAGATGCTGCCCTGTTCTGGGCTGCTGTGGCACTACCTTTTTAGCATATCCTATTAATATTAGATGAGAATCATTTGTATCTGAGCGCACCATTGACCTTAGTCTACAGAGGCATGTAGAGAACATGTGTATGTCTGCACACTCAAGCCCCTCCTCTCAGAACTTATAGTTGTCTATCTTACCACATTAACAGATAAATCTGTTAAACTTTGGCAACAAAATTAAAACGTAACACACATGTGCATCCGGTTACTGAAAATATTCCTTTAAAACATTCCATCAGCTAAGCAAACTAATTACTTTTAATTGATTGGAGTAAAGGTGATTCAGAATAACAATTGGACTACATTACAAATCCACCAGGAAGTTTAGCATTAAAAAAATTATATCAGGCCAAATCACAACAGTTGCCTCAAGGCACCTTATATTATAAGGTAAAGACCCTTTAATAGTAGAGAGAAATCCCCCAGCTACAACTTAAGATAAGATAAGATAACCTTTATTAGTCCCACATGTGTGAAATTTTTTGGTGGCTAACAAAAAGTCTTTATTAAGCTCTTCCATCCTGAAACTGTAGATCATCACACCAACCCAAGGCAAACTGAGACAATAAGATAAGATGTGTGTATTTCTACTAGCTGCCTTCTGTTGGAGGCCTCTGATTGTGGCAGGAAAAAAAGAGTTATAAGCAATTTGTAAAATTTATTGTTGCCCACTAGATAAAATGTCAGGTAAATTGTTGTAAATAGTTGTAAATGGAATTACCAGGTTACAGCCGAATATACACTTTCTGCTTGATGCCTTTTTCATTGAGAGCCTGATGAAAACTGTGATATCTGCAGTGTTACGAAATCCATTTAGCTTTAGTGTGGTGACTGCTCGGTGTGTGTGTGTGTGTGTGTGTGTGTGTGTGTGTGTGTGTGTGTGTGTGTGTGTGTGTGTGTGTGTGTTTGAGCAAAGCTTGGGTCCACAATCTGATGTCGGATTGTAATTGAGTAACTCTAGTTCAAATGCATCTCCATTAGTGCTCCCTATCATTGTGAGCTCACACTGAGGATCTAATTCACCTACTGTTTCTAATTCTGAAGAATTGGCAGGGAAACCACAGAAGTTCATCTGTGAGATTTTAAACAAGTTTATGTATAATATGTTTGTGTATTTTTAAAACTTCTATGAACAACTTCTATGCAATCTTCAAGCCATATATATTGTAGTTTCATTACGTTGTAACTTCTTTCAGACCTGACAAGATGTTAGATAAAAAGAATAATATGACATTAATGAATTACCAAGAAAATCAAAGATTTGATTTAAAGTTTGTTGGCTTTCTTTGATATTACTGTAACTTTTATTAGAACATTTTAAATTGACAGTCTGTGCTTCCTGTCATCTAACACATCCAACCATTTACCAAAAAACAAACACAGCCATTGTCGTAGCTAAGAAGTGGTTATGAACTAAGAAATGCAAATACTGATTGTTTTACAGTTTGTAAATAAACTTTAGTTATATAAGTTTTCAACTATAAACTATATTAGCGAAACAGGACCAACAGGACCAGCAGGTGTGGAGACCCCTGGCTGAGGCAAAGCTGGCTGGAGCTGTGGAGGGTATTGGCTCTGCTCAGGCAGTGACAGCAAGGTGCAGTCCTCTCCTGACAGGATGAGCTCAATGGAGCTTCCAGCAGAGGAAGGAGGTGGCTTGGTTGACTCGCCCGAGCGCTCAGCGGGGACTGGAAGCAGAGATGGCTCGGTAGAGCTTTTAGTGGAGGCTGCTGAAGGAGGCTCAGAGGGTTCTGCTGAGCTCTCAGCCGAGGATGGTGGTGGCTGAACAAACTGCACTGGCTCCTTAGCCTCCAGGGGTCCAGAGTCAGCTGAGATCAGAAATTTAGCCTCTGTTTCTGAAATTTCAGTCTCTGAATTAGCATTCATTGAATTTATGGTTATGTTCCCGGGCTTGAAAGGAGCATGAAAGTCCATAGGGCTGGATGAAAACGGTCTTTGAATTTACAATTTGTAACTTTAAAGAACCCGAGATACCCAACACTGAGTTTATGGACACTGGGTAAACAGACTCTGGGTTAACAAAGGTTGTGGACAAAACAGTTGCTAAGTCAGAATGGCCACACTCAAAGTGAACAGCCTCTGAGGAGATGCTTCCTTTATTTTGAGCCAGGGAAGAGACATTAGGTAAACCGTCTTTTATATTCACCAAACTAGAATCATTATCCTTGGAGGGCTGACTCATGAACTCTCCTAGGTCAGAACAAGTAGGTTTTACACAGTCTATTAAGTCCAAATCAGCCCCAGGAAAAACAGTTTTGGGCTGAACTTCCACGAAAATGTTAGCCGTTTCAATTTCTCTGAACTGGAGTCAACAGTCCTGGATATAGCAGTTTTAATTTTTTTAGGTTCAGGAGAAACATTAATAACACAGTTTTTTTAAACCATTGAAACTGGATAATTGTCCTCAAGATGAACCCTGCCTTCATTTCCAAGCTCAGAAAATGCATGAACATTAGAGTCTTCAATGTCCAGAGAAGTGGAAGTTGCACCCTCAGGACAAATGGCCTCTTTATCAAAACCAACAACAAGAGTCTTTCTACTCACCATGAGTAGAAGAAGATGTGGGTTTTGGCCGAGGCGATGCGTGCTGATGGTGCTTACTCCGCTTTCTCCAGGGTGATGGAGCGCAGAGAACTGAGGAGTAAATGGGTGACTTGGCAGAGGTGGAGGCCGGCTCCTTATCCTCCAACCACATTGCTGCTAGGAATGAGGCTTGCGAACGATTGTCGGAGCAGGACATGGAAGGTGAGTTTTTCCACAGCAGCGGCAAGGAATTGCCCTTCCACTGTAGCGGCCGCTGTTGTGTCGTGGAGAGCTCAATCCACTGCTGTTGCTGCTGGTGCTTCGGCATAGAGTCCTGGGAGTGGACGGAGTCTGCTAGCTCCCGAGCTCATATTGGCTTTGTACAGATCGTCTATTAATTCCATAAATCCTCTGACCTGGCGGAAATGGGGATTTCCCTTGAGGATAGCCTCGGTGGCGTTAATTCCAACGGCCTTCGCTCTTATATATGAAAGTGTGGGTAATCCATTTTACCAGGCTTAGGATGTGGACTCCCTGGGTGAGTCTGCTGGGTCCATGTTGTGGCTGAGTCATTCTGTCAATGGTGTGCTGTGTGGCAGGCAAGATGAAGAACCCAAAATGCAGGACTCAGAAACAGAGAGTTAACTTAGGGACCCAAAGGGAGGAGACACAGCACAAGGAGGGTATAACGCGACAACAAGCAGGGGATGACAGAGGACTAAAATACAGGATGGAGTAATCAGGAAACAGGAGACAGAAGGGAAACACAGCTGGTACTAAATACACAGACAAGACGGAGAACACCCTTTGTTCTCCGTCTCATAGAGCAGGACTGTGAAAATAAAACAGGAAGTACACGACAGACACAAATGTCATTTCTCAATTCTAAGTACGCGAGTCCGAACTTGCCGAGAACGCTAGTACGGACCCGCAATTTGTGCAATTGGAACACCAGCGTACTTGCTGATGTCAAAGGTAAGGTGAACGTGACCAGGCTGGTCTCGCAAAATGCATAACGGGTTATTTGGCTCCAATAGTCCCTCAAGTCACCACCGATGCACGCTCGATGAAACAGGCGGAGCGAGACCACATCCGGGAACTTTTCGCGTTCTTGATGCTTGATGCGTACTTTGAATTGGGACAGTACTTGTCTCTGACTGATGATGTATAACAAGTCAGCGAGAACGCAAGTACACAGAAGTACGCATATTGAGAAACAGCCAGAGACCCAGATCAGACACAGAACAGAGGGAATACTGAGTATAGGGACTGGAGCAACATGAGATATGACTGACTGGGGAACAAGACAAACATGAATCTACACTAAACATGTGGCACCAGAACAAAACTTAAGAACTAGAATTAACAGAGCAAAGAAGGACTAGAGCACTAGAAAAACAAAACAGAACCAAAAACACTAGTAATTATAAACCATGATGAAGTCACAGATTAATAATAATAATAAAACGAATCAAAACACTGTGTCACTGACCCTGGACCTTGACATTCTAGGTAATTTGGTAATTTGTCCAGTTTGTTTGTGTTCAGTGTTTCCCATTGATTTCTGTAATCGCAGCTATTACGTTAATATCATTTAAGATAAATTGCTTTCCTTTTAGGAGTTTTATAAATTGTGACAAATTGTTTACCTTTTAGGATTTTGGTATCTTATCTTTCCATCCCATATCATTTTAAACGAGATATGTACTTTAGATTGCATTACCTTGACTTCTAGTAACACTGTGAGAAATCTTTTTGAGCCATTTTCGAGCAGGACATGTCCTTCAGTAAGCGCATTAAAAATATGTGGGACTGCCTTCATTTGCACAGTATCACTAAAATTAGAAACATCCTATTTCAGAGTGATGCTGAAAAGCTAGTTCATGCATTTATTACTTCTGGACTATTGTAATTTGTTATTATCAGGTCACTCTCAAAGCGCCCTTAAAAAACCTTCAGTTTAACTAGGACTAGAACGAGAGGCCATGTGTCACTAATAATAGCTTCTCTTCAAAGTCCCCCATGCTAAATTCTAAATTGAAATTAAAACCTTTTCCTCACATACAAGATCTTCAAGAATAAAGTCCCATCATCGACCATTGACCCCAGGATAACAAAGTACTATAACAAAGCACATTACTCTCATATTGCAGGCGTACTTGTGGTTCCTATGGGTCAGAAACTTCAGTTTTTAGGCCCCTCTACTGTGGAACCAGCTCCCAGTTTGAACTTGGGAGACAGACAGTTGCTTTTAAGATTTGGCTTAAAACTTTCCTTTTTGATAAAGCTTATAGTTAGGGCTGGATGAGGTTAGCCTGAGCCATCATCTGGATATGCTACGGCTTAGGCTGCTGGGGTCTTCCAATGTTACACTGAGCATTTCTTCATCACTCATCTCTTTCAACTCCCTGTGTGTTTATAGACCATTACTGCATTTAATGATTAGCAATTATTAAACTCTGTTATCGTCATTTGTCCCCTCTCTCTGCTCCCTTCTCTTTCCCCTCACCCCCAACTGGCTGCAGTTGACAGAAACCCTCCAGATTCTGCTACAGGTTTCTTGCGACTAAAAGGGAGTTTTTCCCCACTGTTGCCAAGTGCTTGCGCATGTGGTTGTTGGTGGTTCTTTCTAATATTGTAGGATCTTAACCTTAAAGCTTCTTGAGGCGACTTGTTGTGAAGTGGACCTATGTAAATAAAATGTAATTGAATTTATAAATTGTTTTACTGTTGGGACTGAAATTTATTTTGATGTTTTATATATTTTATTTATTTCAAACTCATAAAATGTGAAAATTAGCTGGACTTTCTGGCACAAATCAATCAATGGTTAAGGTCAAATTTATGTAGGATAAAAGTAGATTGCTGTCTACTGCACCATTACTGTGTGTGTGTGTGTGTGTGTGTGTGTGTGTGTGTGTGTGTGTGTGTGTGTGTGTGTGTGTGTGTGTGTGTGTGTGTGTGTGTGTGTGTGTGTGTGTGTGTGTGTGTGTGTGTGTGTGTGGCATCAGCAACATAAGGATGAAGCACACAGAAACCTACGCTGTTATAAACACAC
>VURO01018599.1:21162-36784 GCA_015108175.1 Pelvicachromis taeniatus | reverse complement strand
TGGGCGTTAAGGCGTCTGGGAAGGAATCTCAAAACTGGATTATAGATAGACAGTTGGTGTCGTAAGCCACCGCCTGTGTTCAAAGAGGGTCGTTCACAGTGGACATAGATGCTTCTTTCACTCCTCTTTCAAACCATCTCCCAATCTTCTCTGTCCAAAATGTGAACATTAGTGTCCTTGAAAGAGTCCCTTAGATGCAGATGGACAGCTGAGTCTTGTCCCGTCGAAGTGGCTCCTCTATGTTGTGCCATGCGTTTATGAAGTGGCTGTTTGGTCTCTCCAGTGTAGAGGTCTGAGCATTCCTCGCTACACTGTACAGCATACACTACGTTGTTAAGTTTGTGTTTAGGAGTTTTGTCTTTGGGATGAACTAGTTTGTGTCTGAGTGTGTGGCTGGGTCTGAAGTACACTGGGATGTTGTGCTTGGAGAAGACTCTCCTGAGTTCCTCTGATAAACCTGCTCCATAGGGAATGACAATGTTGTTGCATTTGTCTTTCTGATCCTCCCTAGTTGGTGTCTGATCTTCTTTTCTGTGCCTCTTTGCTCACTTGATGAAAGTCATTTATTTTTGTACTTTCTGATTTTGTCCTCTGGGAGGCGCTGTAGACGTGTAACAGATATCTAAAGTTAGACGTGAAAGCTAGATTTGCTTCACCTGTTAAATGTTTCATGTTTTTCTAAATTTTGCACCCTCACTTCTTCCACGACTTTCTGTATATTTATTATTACTTTTGTTGTCAGTTTGTTCCATTTAGTAACTGTTTTCTTTGTTTATGGTCCAATTTGAGAACCAGAAATTATATTTAACAGACTGAGATACACAGAATAGATATCTGCCTTCAGATCATAATCATCTGAATATAACATAACGTAACCTACACTGATGGATTATGTGAAAGAAGAGTAGATGGCAGCAGACTCCATTTAAACTACAGTGCTGTGCCAAAGCTTTGAGCCATGCGTCATTTCCTGATACTCCAAGGATCCAGACTGTTATTTTTCAAAGTGCTCTTAAGCAATAGTTCTCAAGGTCTTTCATAGTTTTTCTTTGAGCATTGAAGCTTTTTCACTCATTTTTAATGCAGTTCTTATATCTTATTGTTTTCAGTGAAATGAAAGCCACTTAACACTGACCTACGCATATGACAGCATCTAACTTACGGGATGAACCAGTGCAGTATCAACACATAACAGACAACTTAGCAAAAAATTAAAAAAGAAAAAAATTAATGATATCCTTGGGCACTTTGTTACTAGCAGTCTGTTGCAAAAGATATCATTTATTACTATTTTTTAGTTGATTCTATGAAAAATTCCAAAGATAAGACAGTTTGACAGGTGTAAAATATTTTTTTTGCACCAACAAGGCGATTCTCAAAGAGCCTTTAGCTGAAAACTTGGAATGGTTTGCAGTGTTTTCTTTAAAAAAAGAAAAAAAATGAGGAAAGCGGAAAAGTGGAGGACGAAAAAAGAAGCGGCGAGTCAAACATCTATCTACATCAGATGAACAGCATCTGAAAGTCATGAAGAATAAAAAAGCTTGTGGCTTCTATGCTGTATTGCCATTTGTATTTTCACATCTCAATAAATCGCTGTTTCAATCTTCTGAGCAAAATAGAAAGAAATGAGAGGTAGCTCAAGACTATAGTACGATATTGTAGTTATCCAAAAATAGTGTGACATAAGGGATTGTGTATTGATGTGTTTACTCTTTTTATTTCTGCCTCTTTAGAGTCTGCTGTGGAAATTCAGGAGGACAGGAGGAAAGTCCCTTGGTCAGACAAAGAGACGATCATCCTTCTGGAGATCTGGGGAGACCCACAGGTAAAGCACCATGTCACAATCCATGCACTCCCCTGAAAATGGGTTGGAAATGTCCTTAAATTTCCCTGTAATCTCACTTTATTGCTTTTTCATTCTTTATTACTTCACTTTCCTTGAAGTTTACTGCTTTTACACGTAATTTTACCTTCCTTCAGGTCCAGCAGTGCCTTAGACGCTACCCACACAACGGTCACATTTTCACTGAAATATCAGAGAAGCTTGCCGCTAACGGCTACTCCCGCAGCCCCGAGCAGTGCCACACCAGGATCAAACGTCTGAAGGGGAACTATCGCCAGTGTCGGGAAAACATGAGGTAAAAACTGCACATCTGGAGTCCTGCACTGTTGAAGTGACTTTGTTTTAACACGTCTGTCTTACTGCCTCTAGCTCATCTGGGACTGACAGAGTCGACTTTAAATTCTATGATCTGCTGGAACAAATTTTGGATAAGCAGCCATCAACGTCATCTACCGTGGTAACAGACTCCATCGAAATATCAGAAGACTCCAACAGCGAATCGGTAACAGAGAGAGGTAAAAATATCTTCTCTTCTATCCCTCCCTCGATGTTAACTATGAATGGAAGATTGTTTTAATGCTTTTTTTTAAATGCACCGCAGCTCAGAACTTCTTAAGACCTATTCATATCTGTTATAAATGGGCTTTAATTTGCCAACTTCCTGGTACAAAGTCCATGCGATGTGAGAATCTTGCAGATGAATGATTCATGTCACCTACCTCCTGCATACACAGGTGACACCCTCGCCCCAGCAAAACATACATTTCCAGAAACCAGAGCTTGTCTGACACCGAGTATCTCCTGCTGCTTGTGAGAAAGGAAAGGAAAGCGTAAACACCTCACGCACTGCAGCCTCAGATTTTGCACTGCAGCCTCCTTGCCCTCCACCTCTTTTCTCCTTTGTCTTCTAGTCAACACAGTAATTTTGCATGGGAAGTACTGAGTGTGGTCCTGACATATAGAGCTGCTCATCATCATCTATCGCCATGGAGATTCCTTTAAAATTTCAGATTGCTCTTTCTGTGAATGATTCTCCAGACTGCATAGCAACATAAGCCTCCTGAATTTGCACCCAAAAGTCTCCATAAAAGCCTTAATAGCTCTTGAGAATGAAAAAGGTGACAATAAATTGCACAAAAATCACTTGGATACCGATTAGCATGCAGCTAATATTATCACAGAATCTTTGTGTTCAGTTTGTGTTGGAGTTTTTACTTTACACAGAACAAAAATGCCGGATTCACACAGGGGTAAGATCAATAACTTCTTCAATCCAATTATTGTACGACAAATTACCATTGGTCCATGTAATACTAGACCCATGCTAATAGGCCTCAAACAATAAAAAGAATAGGAGTAAATGGAGGTGAGCGCCAAATGCTTTCAGTAACTACATGATTTAAGCCATGTACTGTATATGCTGACAATTATGACAACTTTAGACTGAAGTCAAGTGTGTGCTGAAACTGTATTCAGCACACAAGTTACAAAGACTAAGTATCCCTATTCCCATTTTGGATTTTTTATACTTATTCTAGATTTCTGTGTCTCCTTTGCAAGACGCAGAAATCAACATGTCAGCTGAAAAGCCAGCAACCAGCTCTTGGACAGACGAGGAGACGCTGGCACTTATCGATATCTGGGGTGAAGAAGAGCTCCAGAAGTCCCTGAGGGGTTTTGTTCACAACGGCCACGTTTACGCAGACATTTCAGAGAGAATGCACGACCACGGTTTCTCGAAATCCTCGGAGCAGTGCCGCTGGAAGGTGAAGTCTCTGAGGAACAACTTTCGACAGTGCTACGAAAGGAAGAAGTGAGCTCAATCTTTCCATCAGTTTTTTTTGTTTCTTCGTTTGTTTGTTTGTTTTTTTATCTTTGCGAGTGATGCCTCCATAACTCGCATTTTCATTCTCGCTAGATCTGGAAGAAAAATTGATTACAAGTTTTACAACCAGCTGGAACAAATACTGGGACAGGAGGCGGTTTCTCTCGACGAGTATGATGAAAGGGATGAACAGGAAGAGCAGGATTCAGGTATAGAACACGCACTCCCCATTAGATTAAAAATCAGTCAGATGTTCTTACATGTGTGTCTACCTGCTGCAGGTGCCGATGGTCTGAACACCACGTGGACAGAGCAGGAGACGGTCGCTCTCATCGAGGTGTGGGCCGCAGATGATGTGCAGCACGGCCTGAAAATATGCGTCCGCAATGGTCACATATTCGCCGAGATATCTGAGAAAATGGCCACCATAGGTTACCTGAGGACAGCGGAGCAGTGCCACTCCCGGATTAAAAGGCTGAAGAAGACTTATAGGCGTTACTGCAACAGCCGCAGGTAAAAATAAATAAATAAATAATAACAATATATGTTTTATGCTTTAAAACAAATATTATTTTAAAGACGAGCAAGGCTCGAATGTTGTTGGCCAGCTGACCGTGGATTTATGTTTTTCAGAAAAGGAGGGCGGCCCACAGCGTTCCGATACTTCAACCTACTTGCTCCGGTGCTTGGCGATGACTCTATGTTTGCCCCTGTGGACAGTACCGATGCCACCTTACAACCTTTGATGGACAATGAGCCTGTCCTATGTGGGTTTACACTGACAGTCAATAATACACAGAGTTACTATCAATATATGAACTAAACTGCCAAAGATGAACACAATATTAAAGCTGTTTCCTCATTTTAGATGAACAGCCCTCGACCAGCCGCCTCCTGGTCGACCTGAGCAGAAAGATGCCCTGGTCGGATCAGGAGACTCGCACACTGCTGGAGATCTGGGGTGAGGACGGCGTTCAGCTCACTCTGAAGGGCTGCCTGAAGAACCGACATGTGTTCGACTACATCTCAGAGAAGATGAACGACCGAGGATTTATAAGGACCTCGGAGCAGTGCTACACCCGCATTAAGCGTCTTAAATATGGCTTCCTCCATGAAAAGTCAGTAACAACGAGACTTTGATTCTCACTTATTCTAAGCCTTTTTATATGTTTATTGTTTTTAGTATTGGTTTTGCTTTTAAACTTTTGAAATTTGTCCATGTGAACTCATGACAATCGTCCGGAAGATCTCAAAAGATGTCAAGAAAGAACTCACCAGAGCGTAAAGATGCTCTTTGTCAATTGCCATAAAAACCGTAATTAACCGGGGTTTGTTTTACAAATGTAGGGGGGAATTTAAATTCTTCAATGAGTTGGAAAAAATCTTCAGGAAGGAACTGAAAGTCGACGACTCGGCCGCGGACTCGTCGGTTGCAGATGACCCAGATGACTACGTACTCGAACTGGGCCCAAAAAAAGGTGAAACTGTATGGAGTATCTCACGGTGGGTGGGTGTGTGCATGTGGTGTAGAGGTGAGGACCCAAATCCAGAGCAAGGACACAGGAGGCAGATTGTTTCAACCAAGAAAGCCCTTATTAGGCCTAAAGCAAAGTCTAAGAAGTCTTCTGTCTTCTTTGGCTGTGTTTGGACTTTATTCAGGTGACAGGTTGGCAACAAGGCTGAAAATCATCTGAAAATAGTTTACACAGGGGAAGAACAAACATGAGGACACGTATTAACTGAAACATGAGATGGAGTGAACTAAAGCTACTACAAATAATAGCAATCAAGACATGAAGCCAAATTTTAAAACTAAAACTCAAGAATCAAAGACTCACCGTCTACTAGACTATTAAAGAATTTTTTAAAAAAGGAATCGAAAAGCTCAACAAACACTAAAGAACTGAAACAAACTCTAATAATCCTTTTTAATGTATCTTCTCCTCCAACATATTATGAGCCCCTTTGAGGACATTTCCTATCACTGTTATGCTGATGACATTCAGTTGTACATTTCTTTTAAGCTCCAGCTTCTGAATGACTGCTTAGATTCAATCAAACGTTGGATGGCTGTTAATTTCCTCCAACTCAACGAGGGGAAAATGCGCTCCTGATAGATTTTTTTACCTCAGATAGTAAAAACCCTTGGTCTTCTTTTGATGTATGCTAAATCCCATATCAGGAATTTAGGTGTAACTTTTGACTCGATTCTCACATCGGATGGTCATGTTAAATCTCTGGTTCGCTCTTATGTTTATCATTAAAGAAATGTTGCTAAGTTAAGCCCTATTTTATCTCGCGTCATACATGCATTTGTTTCTTCATGCTTGTAACTCACTTTATATGTTTATATGTCTAAGCAATGGTTCCCTGGAACGTTTGCAGGTTGTGCAAAATGCTGCAGCTAGGCTTTTGACCAAATCCTCGAAGTATTCACATGTGACACCGTTGCTATCTCAGTTACTTCCTGTTGAATTTAGAGTCCATTTTAAGATCCTGGTTTTGACTTTTAGAGCTTTTCACAGATTGGCACCAGCTTACATTTCTGATCTTCTACAGCCTTATGTCCCTTGCAGGTCCCTGAGATCATGTGATCAGGGTCTTCTTGCTATATAACACACTAAGATAAGAACTAAGGGTGATAGAGCTTTTGCCACTGTGGCCCCCTAGACTGTGGCACTCACTCCCTCAAAGCTTAAGAACTGTGGACTCAGTAGTTGCTTTTAATCAAACGACTAAAAACTCACCTTTTTAAAATAGGTTTTGGTTAATTTTTGCCTGTTTTATGTTTTATGACTTGTTATCCTATGTGCAGCACTTTGTGATTCTCTGTCTAAAAAGGTGCTGAATAAATAAAAAAAATTTTTATTTATTTATTAACACTCGAAAAACCCTGGGATCAGACTGAGTATATGTTTTTGTTCACTGAAATGAAAATCTAAATTAGACTTTAGATAAGAGTGTGATGTGCTGAGATTTGGTAACTACAGAGGGATAACGCTGACGAGCCATACCATGGAGATATGGGAAAGAGCTGATGAAGCCAAGTTGAGAGGAGAGGCGATGATCAGTGAGCATCGGCATGGCTCCATGTCGAGAAAGTGCTGCACAGATATGATGTGTGCTTTGAAAGTGTTGATGGAGGAGTATAGAGAAGGTCACTGTGTCTTTGTGGATGTAGAGAAACCATATGATGGGGTGCTAAGAGAGGAAGTGTGGTAATGCATGAGGAAGGAAAACAATGTTTCTTTGCTTTTAGTCCCCTCAGGTAACCAGTGGGTGCCCGACAGCACTAAGCTGCCCTGGAGCGACGGGGAGACCGAGGCCCTCCTGGACATTTGGGGGAGCGAGGAGATTCAGGAGAACTTAAAGGGCAGCGCCAAAAACAAACAGATCTTCCTCCAGATCTCTCAGGTCATGACCAGTCAGGGCTACCTGCGCACTCCTGAACAATGTCAGTCCAGGATAAAGAGGCTGAGGGCTAATTTCAGGCACTTCCTAGAAGGCAGAAAGTAAGCTCAGCAGTTCATTGTTGAGAGGTTACAGGGCACCGTGAGGGGGTGGGATAATCTATAATGTAAACATATTTTTATCCTCTGAGCATATTCACACCTCGGAGATGTCAGATTGTATTTTTTTTTTTTGTCTTTGCATCAATTCTGATGTTCTGTGTTGTGTTTTCAGAGGAGAGAAACAAGAATGCAAGTTTTTTGAGAAGTTGGTGCAGATATTTGGCAACAAGTACATAATAAACTCAGACCCACTGGCTGACGATACAGCTGAAGTCATAGGTAAGTGTGACATCCAGCATGCTAGCAGACATCTGTTGTTTTAGCTCTGATAGAGCAGCTTTACAAATGCATACTGTCTGTTGGAACTAGTAAGCTACGATGGGTTTGCTTAATTTGTACGCCGATGGAAACGAGTTCAAAGTCTCTTTCTTTTTTTGCAGTGTTTAAACTTCATTATTGTTTTTTTCTTTTTTTAAATCTAGATGTTGCACAAATACCGCTTCATTGATCAATTAAGGACTCGGTCCATAAGTATTGAAACATTGAGGCAGAGTTTGTAGTTTTGCCTCAGTATTACGACCACAGTGCAGTTTAAACAACATAATAACGATGTCTGTGATGTTCAAACTTTTAAGTGTCACTCATTTTCAGAGGCTCAAAATCAATTAAATAAACAAACGTAATTTAAAATACGAGGATTTCCTTTTCATACTTTGATGAAATTCATTTGGTCAGTGACTCTGTGAAATCTCACCAAATGCTGTGTTTTCTTCTTTGAGATGATCTCCCGGGCCTTTTCCACAGCCACCTTCGGTTGATGCTTGTTTGTGGGTCTCTCTCTGCCTTCAGTCTTGTCCTTATTAACCTGTTGCCTACTGAGAACAGATGACTGACTATGCCTGACGTTTACGTTGGATTTTCTTGGGCTGCTTTTTCAGTGTGCTTTGCATCATCTATCATCTATTTGTACTGTGAGCCATCGATGGATCAGTTTTGCAGCATTTGCTGAATCTGAGCGACAACTTAAGGAAACACTAGCAGTCGGGTCATCGATGCCCTTGGTTTTGGAATTCCAACATTTTTTTTCTTTTTCCCAGAGTTTCGGAGGCTCTTTTAGGTGTTTTCTGCCAAAATCTAATTTGGCTTTCTTCAATTTAACCAGTGGTTTGAATGTTGTTGTAAATGATGCACCTAGCGCCTGAAGAGTGTCGCTGCCGTGGTTTGATGAAGTGAAGCTGGACATAATTCTGTCATCGACCACTTTACTTGTCTTCTGTGGTTTGGGGCTTTTTCTTAGTTGGCCAGTTCCTTCTTAAGAATGCACCAGATTACTGATTTGTTCACTGCTGAATCTTCTCCCCTGTCTCTCTATGATCGGTTTATTTTACTTTTTCAGCCTAACGATAGCTTCCTTCACTTTTACTGACAACTTTGGGCCTCACTAAGAGTTCCAGTAAATAGTTACCAAATGAAAGTTCAATACATGGAATCGACTTGGGATCTTTTATCTTCTTGGTTTTTAATGGAGCAATGAAGAAACAAGGATCATCTCCTTGTCGGCCGATTGTTCGATTATTGTTGACCCATCTGTGCATAAATATGGCTACGTCTTCTAAATAGTTGATGAAATCTTTTTGTAAAACCCAACGAATTAAAGCTGAAAGTCTGCACATCAATCACATCGTGACTTATTTAAAATCCACTCTGTTAATGTGCAGAGGCAAAACTACAAAAACTGTGTCTTTGTCCAAAAACTTGTGATCCGAACTGTAGATCCACATTTTGAGAAAAGTGGTCATTTACAAGTTACTAAATATAAGATCAACAGCACTCTTGTAGTGCAGGGCTAGCCACTATCACCGGTTTCCAGTCTCCTCTGGCTGTGTTTAACTACATAACTCGTGAACATGAGAATAGTAAGAGAGTTAGTGTGTTTCTTTAAAACAGTACAAAGAGTATTTACATTTTAGAGCAGCGAATCAGCTCATTTACATATGTTCTTCTTTTGGAAACTTGTTAACTGGGATGTTTGTCAGTCACAGTTTAATATCTAAAATGTTACTGTCCTGATCCAGAGGCATGAAATCATCCACGGTGACGAAGACGCAGCAGCAGCAGAAGGACAAAGAGGAACATCCAGAGCAAGAACAAGAAACCGATCTTTACCGCTGTGTTGGTTACATGACAAAAGAGGGTCTGTCCTGGCTCACTCAAATGTACATTTCCCTCTGTTACCTTCTGCAGACACAAAGACCTACTTCAGGTAGCAATTCAGTGTGTGTGTGTGTGTGTGTGCGTCCCTCAGCTTGAGTGTCTTATGATTTAACATAGCCATGGAACAAAAACGGGGATACTCAGGATTCGAGGGACAGAAATGAATCTTTGACCCATTTGAAGTCACACAATGCTCTGAAACCTCCAAAAACACGTTTTTCCTAGTAAGTTTATTATTTTATACTTGAAGTTAAAGTGAATGAATCGAAGCACAAGAAAAAAAAAAATACAAGTGAAGCCTTTGCTACAGCCTCGCTGTTTGCCCTTAATTTATGTCTCACTTCTTAAATCTTGTGTATTTACACTTGTTTTTTTAAAGTCTGTGTAGTGAAAGTTGAGCTCTTAAGTACTCGGTAGGAGTTAATGTTGTCCAGAATTTTATTTATTTAAATTATTTACATGTATAGTCCAAAGTTTTACACTTTAAATATGTTAAACTTCAAACCTGACTGAAGTACATGTAGAAGGGTCTTTTTTTCATGTCCATTAAAAGAAACAAGAAACGTGTCGTTGTGGATTTCTTTCATTTCTCCTGCTGATTTTTCAGCTTTCTTCTTATTATATATCCAGTAGCTCGGATGGTTGTTGAATATTTTATTACAGCCCTAAGAACTTGAGAAAATGACTGTTTGTTAGGTGGTTGTTTAACAGGAATTATATTAGAAATTATGCTTATATTTGACCATCAATTTACGTTACTTTTGTCTTACTCCGAGCAATAAAAACAGGTCAAGAGGAACACGAGCGGTCATTTTCCCACAGACTTCTGTGCAACTAGATAATTTTTGCAGATCTTTTATCTTTGTGTTTGACCACGGTGTTAACATTTGGGTTGACTGCACTTCTTGACTTCAAGTAAATTGCTACACACGCCACTTCACAACTCATTCAACATTTACTTCAAGCTTAATATGTCAGTGCAGCAGTGTTTTCTGTGCTTGAGTTGGACATTTGGTGATAGCTTAGTTTTTGCCTGTATGATCAAGCTTTGTAAATTGAGGAGTAAATTTAGGAGATGGTTTATTCATTCATTCATGTAGCTAAATCGATCTGGGACTTTGTCAGACACACAAAATGAGTCAAATCTCAGAACGCTTAAGATAATGCATTTTATTATTTAAGATATTAACAATATTTTCTTCTTTGCTTTGGCCATTCTGGGATTCTGCAGAGACTTTGTAGTTTGGGTCAGCTCCTCTGCTCTTTCTAAGAATGATACAAATACAATTGGCATTATCAGCAAGATTCTGACTTTGGCTTGGAGGGCTTAACTTGAGAGTACTTTATCTCAGGCACTTTGTGGAAGTGATTCAGCTCTGTGTTGGAACAAACAGCTCCAGGTTCTTCAGGAAAAGATTTCACACTTTCACAAATGAAGCTTTTGACATGTCAATACCGTATATTGCAAACCTCACTATCTCCGCCTCTCCTCTTAATTTTGTCTACAATTTTTGTCATGTTTAGTCGCCTGGTGTCACTCTGAAGTAGTTTCAAATAATCCTAAAAAAATTAAGACTGATGTTTCCCTTCCAGATGCAGTGAGTTGGAACAACAGTGAATACTCCCAACTAGGACTAGAATTACTGATCATTGTTGTCTGTATGGTTTTAGATAAATACACAAATGCCTTCTCATCTTACATCTTGCATGGAATATGGAAAGTTTCCTAATGCTAAGTGGATCCAGGGGCGGATCTTGAGAAATTTTCTTAGGGTGGCTTGGAAATCAAACGGGGTGGCAAAATCAAAGCCTTTTTTAAAACACATATGCAGGTTTTACATATGATTCAAATGCAGTAGTTATGGGCTTTTTATATAAATATAAGACAAAGGTATAACTTAAATATTTCCTGCCAGCATAATTAAACATTTCTGTTACATAAAACGTGAATTTTGTTTTGATGTACTGTATAGCCCGCATAATACATAAATATGTAGCCCAATAAGTATCCAACTTTACTTTTGGATCCAACTTTAACAACCTCTGTCCGAAAAAAACGAAAAATCGAAAAAACCGTTGCAGCTCAACTTCATTCACCTGGTTAATAATAATATCTACAAGAGATTTCAGTCTGGCTTTCGCTCATGTCACAGTACATAAACTGCTTTACTTAAAGTTACAAATGATCTTCTAATCGAAGTTGACTCTGGTCTTCTTAACATTCTCATCCTTTTGGATCTGAGTTCAGCCTGCAACACTATCTCTCGCTTCGTCCTTCTAAACGCTTTCCTCTCTTGGCATCTCCGACACACCCCTAGCCTCTTTCCAATCATATCTCCTTGAACGCTCCCAGTTTATTCCAACTCAAATCATTCTGCTCTCGTCTATTCACAGTCACTTCAGTCACTTCCCCAAGGTTCAGTCTTAGGCCCTCATCTCCTCATAATATATATCCTCCCTCTTGGTACCATTTTCTGCAAATTTGATCTTCAATTTCACTGTTTTGCTGATGACAGCAAGTTTTATCTCTCCTGCAGGCCTTATTCCTTCCTCTCACCTTCTTCCCTTACAGAATCCCTATCTGAATTAAAATCCGGTTAAGAGCCTTGATGTCATCCTAGACAGTTCACTATCCTATAAATCTCACATCAATTATCTGACCCGTTCTGCCAATTTCCATCTACGCAACATTAACAAATTACGTCCTTCTCTTTCCACCCAGTCTACGTCCATTCTTGTCCATAGTCTTGTTACCGCTCCCCCAAAAATCCCTTTATAAGCTTCAACTGGTTTAAAACTCTGCTGTTCGCATTAATACGAGAACCCCCTCCTACCTATGGCGTTATTTTGTGCCTATATTCTGAGCGGACGTAAAAAATATTCACAAGTACAAATGTTGCATTTTGAGGAGAAAATTATTTTGAGCGAAGAAAAGCTTAATTTCAACAAACAAAATTCATTGTTGCGTGCACGCAGTATTTGCAGTTATCCAGATACACACACAATAACAGCCCCTCTCACTCAGTTGTTGGCATTTGCTCTTGCTCATATCTCTGCTCTGTGTGCTGACAGACATCTGCGGACCTGCGTTCAGTGTTTCGCTCCTGCTCTCAACATCTCTGCTCCCTGCACGCTCAACTCTTTGTGTACACGTTGTAAATGTGCCACAAAACCAACCAATCACAGACTTGGATGCAAAAATTCTGGTTGGCTGTTTTGGTCTCCAATCAGCTCACTAGCTCCTGCATTTTGGAAACACTGAAGAGCTTGATGTAGAAGAACTTTGGCAGGAGTCCAGCCAAGTCGTGTCTTGAGTGCAGTTAATCCTCTACGTGGACCCAGACATACCGGCTCCACTGGAGTCAGGAGATGTGGGTAGTCGGAGCCAATCGGCAACAACGGTTGAGCTTGATGGCACGAATAAAGTGGAAGACTTTGCAGGTGACGTTAGGTCCTTTGCAGTGCGTCAACTGGGTGTGAGTGTTTGGAAAGCCCAAGCTCAGTGGCAGTGAATGCTCTGTGGATCCGGAACCGTTTCCAAGGGTCATTCTGTAGAGAAGGAAACGTGGCCTTCCACTGTTCTAATGTCTTTTCGGATGGTTTGAAGCGCCAACTCCTCCCTCATTCATTGTGAAGAAGGATAGTGCGCTCTGACCCATCGTCCAGGATGGCGTATGTCTCTAGCTTCCTTTTGCCATTATAGAGGCACATCCTGACCATTTTCTGCTGCTCCCCCAGGTGGGATCATGGTAGTACGTGACGGGCTGGACAGCTTCCTCCACCAGTCTGTCAGAGCTTTTGGATTATGATAGATTAACTTCATGGAGTACCTCCAAATGCAGCTGACTGCATTGCGGGCATCTAGCTTTCAGGTAGCATTGCGCCTCTGGATGGTTCCTTCCGCATCTCCAGCACCACTTGCCTGTTTGAATCCAAGACAACTTCTTGGATCTCGTATCTCGTTTTCAAGCTTGAAGTGATCGACTAGGATCTGATATTTGAAACGTTCAGTTGCATCATGAGGCAGGATATTGTCAAGGGCCATACGCACATGAGCAAACTGGCTGAGGTGATCAGAAGTGAAGTATGGAATATGTGGGGTTGGTCCCCAATACACAGTCTCTGTACCAGGTGGAGGTTTATGCTGACCATGTTTCCTCCGGTCCTTGGAATCAGTTGACGGTCAGGCAGAAGGTTGATAGAAGGCAGAAGGTTGGGGAGCTGGAGATGATTGGAGGGCTGAAGACTGGAGAGAGAGAGCAACGAGCAGAGTCTGAACCTCCCGTCTGAGCTGATTATTATCTTCCTGTATTTCACTCAGTCCTGATAATACCACGTCTGAGGTGCCATGCTGGGAAGTCTGGTCACCTGAAGTGGCTGAGGTGTCAGGATGTGCCCCATGGTCATCAGGGGAGTACTTCTGCGACACATACGTCTGTGGTAGCGATCTCCTGGGCAACTGCACCAAGAAGTCATTGAGGTAACAAGGTCGATGACCATTGCGGCAAGGATAAGGAGTGGATGAGAAAGCCATCTTGCCCAGTGAAACTCCAGATCCGGCTTGAAGGACCATGTGATGGAGGATGTCACTTTAAGAGAGACGGACTTGACCTTTTGAACTATGAATGCCAGGGTGATAAGGTGCTGACTCTGACCCAAACTGTCCAGCGTTTGAGGGATTCGGTCTTGCGCGGGCTGCCCTAGATGATATCCCGGGGGCCAGCAGCTCGGCGGGACAGCACATGTCTCACCTGCGTCAGGTTTTTCAGCGCTTGGCAGCTAATGGCATGATTATTAACCTGTCAGTTTGGTTTGCCAGAGGGTTTGGTTCCATTGCCAGACAAAGTCCAGGCCATCTCAGACTTTCCGAAGCGGACATCAATTAAAGAACTGGAGGAATTTTTGTGGAATGTGAATTTTTACAACGTTTTTCTCCCCAGAGCAGCACACCTGCTGCGGTAGGCGCCGTGCTGGAACCGCGGTTCTCTGGTGTCTGGCAACCACTTGCCTTTTTCAGCCGTACGCTATGGGACAACAAATGTAAATAAAATGTTTTTGAGAAGGAGTTACTGGCTCTCCACCTAGTAACACTTTGCAACAATTTTCATTTCTTCCTCGAAGGTTGGCAATTTACTGCATACGTTGACCACAAACCTGTGAAGTTGGCCATGTCCAAAGTTTCTGACCCTTTGGGTGCACGCCAGCAGTGCAATTTGGTGGCTATTTCCGAGTTCATGACAGACATCCAGCATGTAGGGAACACTATAAAATATATTCAGTTTTAGAATTTATATTGACTGTTAACTGTAGCTAGGCTCAAAGTGTTTCAATAAACACCATTGTCATTTGCAAAACTAGTGTGGCAAGAGATCATTTTAGGGTGACGCATGCCACTGCATGCCACCCTTCTAGATCTGTCTGTGTTCCCGCTGTCGCCAAGTGCTTGATTATCGAGGTTATCTAATTGTTAGGATTTTCTTTCTATTATAGCTCTGTATGAAACAATTCAACTTGTTACTAAAATTTCTACAATTTGTCATACATAACAGATAGTGCAGTTAACAAATTATCCAGAAAACAACTTCTGCACAAAGGGATGATGACGCTTGACAAAATTTATTTGTGTGACTTGCTCTTTTCTTCATCAGTACTTAAAGCACCAAGCAACTGTGACCTGCAGCTTGCTTGTGTTGCCCACTTGATGGTGCCAGTGGACAACAGAAGTCACCTTCTAGTAATTAAAATAGATTTTCAAGTGTATTTTGAAGCCACTTTTTCAGTGCTGAATTTGAACAAAAAACATGTTAAAGAAAATACCCATTTATGATTGCATGCTTGAATCTCATTCTTGTTTTCAGTGGTTTTCTGTCTGATCATTCTTGTGTTACTGAAAGTTATCTGCAGTGACAATAATGTGTCATGATGCAAGTAAGGAAACTATACAAGTCTGTCGCTGCCACAAACATGCTCCATGTAAAACTTATATAGTGCATTGAAATAGGCCGGTTCACACAGACTGAGAAGCAAACACTTACACACACAAATGCACAGCTCTCAAGAGTCAGGACAGTAATTACACGTCTAAATCTGACAGAGCGTCCAACCGCCACTGTCTGGCTGCCTGCCAGTGTGTGTGTGTGTGTGTGTGTGTGTGTGTGTGTGTGTGTGTGTGTGTGTGTGTGTGTGTGTGTGGTGTGTGTGTGTGTGTTTTTTTTATGTTTTGTGTGC
>VURO01018599.1:0-15462 GCA_015108175.1 Pelvicachromis taeniatus | reverse complement strand
GCTTGAATTTTAATTCCTGGTCAGCGTTAGTCAATCAGATATAAGTATATCCTGGAAGGGGCGGGCCTAATTGTTCCTTGGCTTTACCCAGTCCGGATGTTCCCCAGTAGCGAATAACGAGCAGCAGTGTGTGAATGTGGCAACCGAGGTAGACAGGGAGGGGTAGATAGACTGGCCAGACCCAGGCTCTTGTCTTTTTTCCCTTTATTTTTCTTTTCTCGCATAGCCAAGTGTTTACAGTTCGTGCACCGCCGTGGTTGTAAAGTTGTCTACGGGGCAGAAAACCCGTCCGCCGCTGCTTTTCTCTGGGACTAACCGCTGTCGTTGTGAAAACAGTCCAGAAGAAAGAAGGAAAGGAAGAAACAACATGGGGCGATAATAAAAAAAAAAAAAGGTGTTGTGTTGTGAGCGGACGATGACTCTCTGGGAGGACCCGTGAAGCTTATTTATTTTTATTTATTCCCCTCCCTTCCTTCTCCCCTCTTTCCCTGTCTCCGCTTTTGTTTTATTTTTTGTAAAATTTCTCCTACCCCCCTGCCAGTTTGGGAGATTTTTTTTAAAGGAAAAGGCAACAAGAAGATTGAAGAAATGGACCAAGCCGGCATCCTGAGAAAGTTTATCCAGGGGGTGAAGGCCATGAGCGAGGGGAACGATGAGAGGGGAGAGGATAACTTCGGCAGCGACTTTATGGTGGGTCAAAATTAACAGGCGCCTTCACCTAGCCTCTTGTATCCTATATCTGTCTCACATGTACCCTCTTCCCTTTATAACCTCCACCTTTTCCTCCATACTGACCCTTCATATCCCACCCAGCCCCCTCCCCGTCTCCTGGTTCTCCCCCAGGAGGTGAGGCAGGGGCGGCCACACTGCCCTCTTCCTTTTTCCTCCCATTTTTAGGCTTTACATGGCGGCCTAGCATTGTCTCCCATGCCACAGAAATACAACCGATTCCTGTTTCTTTAAAATTAAAAAAAAAGAAAAAAAAAAGGCAAATGACAAAGGCGAGATATACTCCTGTCTCTCTAGCTCTAGGTTATATTATTTTTTTTAATGACGTTGCTGGAGCAGCTTGTAGGTAGATCTTTTATTGTGGCTGTGCTTGATTGAGAGACAGTGCAGTGATTCATTGTCCTCATAAGCAGTAAATATCCTCAAACCTGTGCTTGATTGCATGCTTGATTTCCTGTGGTTTCCCCTGTGTTCCAGTAATATATATATATATATATAAAAAAAAAACTGTCAACTATTTATAAAATTACTTAAATTTTAGAAGTTTTAGCAGATATCTATTGTGGTTATTCAAAAATCTGGCAACTTGCAAACTTTTATTTACATTTTCAATTTAACGGAAGCAAATTACAAAGAGCTCCCCACACATTGGACCCACATAAAAATGACCATTTAAACAAGGGTTATCAAACCTAAGGGTTGGAGGCCACAATCGGCCAGTCAAAGACTCCAATCAGGCCATACTGCAAAGTAAGACGTGATTCAGGGTGTAAATTGGGGACTTATTTTTAAATGTTTTACTTTCTTTACTGATAAAGACCACCCACATGGCGTTTCATGCTACACCAAAGATTTTAAAAATTAAATGGTGGAAAGGTTCCAGTTTTGTCTATTACAGAAATTTATGTACAACAGGGCTCAGACTTATAGTTGGGTCAAAGTGGGCTGTATCTGGCTCACAATGTTAAATGAGTTTGACATCCTTGATTTAAATTTATTGATTTAAATATCAATAAATTTAAATTAAACCTTACAACAGCATTAGTTTTAATCTGGGAACTTTCTTACATGTGGAGAGGATCTTTTGAGATTAGAGCTGCTTGCTGTTGAAGTCATTTTGATTACATATTTCGCGGTGACTGCTGACCCGCAGTCATTAGTTTGCCTTCACTACATAACTGGATGTCACTGTGTTGAAAGTCTAGACTCAAAATAGGACCAAGGCTTGTGAAATGGTTTTAAAATGCCACAACAGGAATGCCACTCCTCTAAAAACATTTCTGTTATTGAGTCCACTTTAATTTAGATATGTTTACAAAGGTTCCGGTGGAAATTGATTTATTATATTCATTTACAGCAAGTTTACAGTTTATCAGGTTTAGACTTTCCTTCATGAGTAGCGTTATTGTTAGTTTCATTTTAAACATGTTGTGGTTTGATTATGTGGGAATTAACCTCCTCAGCACCAGAATGGTTAACTTTTTTTTCCCACACACAGACTCTCCTCACTTCCCTACTTCATGCAAGCTGCTTGCTGGAGCTTGCAACATTCTTTCTTGGCCCATTTCATAACATTTTGTCCTGGCTTTAAAAATGCAACTCTTTGGCACACTTTGGATCGAGGCCTCTCTCTCTCTCTCATTCAGATTAAGTACATAACAGTTTCTGTAATAAGCGAATCTGTGTCTAATTTTGTGCTCATGACTTAGCCTTCTGTCTTGTCCCTTGAGCGAGAGTTGCAGAAAACAAGGAGCTGGGAGATGTTTGGCAAAAAGAACACCCCCCAAAAAACTGAGTTCTCAGCTATGTGAGACGCATTAAGGAAGTTCTTGGTGGATGAGATCTACGGAGCTGGAACTAGTCTGCCTTTTGGTTTATTTGCAGAAGATTCATTTCACAATGCATGTCCTCTTTAGATTGAATTTTTACGGAGTAGACTCAGTACAGTGTCCATATGTTTGTGATTTTCTTGCCTGCCCGTTTTCTCTCGCCCTTAAATTCTGTTTGTAGACTCAACTGGTTAAATGCAGGTTCTTCTTTTAGCACCACTATACTTGTCATTCATAGATTACACACGTCCACGCCTTGTCAAACTGCCTACAACAACCACACGTTGTACAGGAGGAGAACAATTTTAAAGCTTTTAAAGCTGAAAGTGTTTCTTCCTGTCAGTTTTTCCAGCAAAACACCCCACCAGGCTTTGTGGCTATTAAATGTGGTGTTTTTAAGAAGTTGTAGGACAGTACTGATTGCTTGTCAAGCTTTAACTCTTGATTATTTGTGTGATGACTGTGATTTCCTTTCAAATGAACTTCATTGGCGTGAAATACAATATATTTCCTGTTAGCCTTTAGGCTATCGTGCATGTCTCTAGCCAGTCCCTTGACAATCATGCAGCTCATATAAACTTAATCGCTGGGCATTCAAGTGCTTCCATTAAATCAATTATACCTTATCTCATTAGTCATGATAATCGGGGTTATTTTTGTACATGCAAAGTTACTGAATGAGGCTTATGAAAATTGGGCTTCAAACTAAAAAAAATTTCACAGCTGGCAGCAGCTTGTGAATGTTGAGATTCAGCTAAATTATTTAGCAAACGCGCCAGCTTGCAGTCAAGAAAATTTGTCCTGATTGAGCACAGGTGGGTTGTGTGCCAGTGTACAGAGCATTGTTGACGCTCACAAGCTGCAGCAAACATGTAAGTAAGTGTCTTAGCCAGTTGCTGCTAGTCTGTTGTTTTGATTTCTAGCCTTGTGTGAGGTTTTCAATTGCTGGAGTCAAGCTCGCAATACCGCAAGCACATGGGGTGTGCTTCTCTACGAAGTGAGTCACCAGAACACCCTGACATAACACCCACTTTAACTGCCTATTGTTGTTTATATATAGAATGTGTTTTATTGACATAATTACAGGCTGTGGTAGGCCAAAGAGTCAGAGATTATACGTTTTCTTCAGTAGTTGTTTCGCTGTTTGATGCAGTGGGGAAGCTTCAGGTTTTTCTTCCACCTGGGATGCTAATTGGGAAGTAGCGTGGGGTATCTTGCGATGTTTGACCTTAATAGAAAACTTTACTGTGAGCTGTTTCAGTGGCAGCCATATAGAGGCAGGTTACATGGATGTATGTATGCATACTTATGAAGTGGAGGTTAAAGATGTATAGTGAGAATTGAATGTTTGCTCCAGGGTCCTACGTTATTTGTAGATATGATGGAGCTCTTTAATTTCTTCATAAAGCGTCTTCCCCTTTATGTCAGCCCTGAAGCGATTCACATTCAGTCTGTCGTATATAAACTATTGTAATGGTGAATGCTCACATTTAAATAGTCCTAATTTTGGCTTTGTATGATGTCAAAGAAGTAGTGCAGAAGCCCCACCTATCTGGTGTTCAAACCATCTGTTTGCTGAGGTAGCCAATCAGAAGATTGTTGGCAGGGAGAGGAGCCAAGTTAATAAGCTGAGACCAAGTATAGCATAAATAAGGGTTTTTTTGATTTGTTTTTATTTGCTGAGTCATGGAAAGCTACTCTACTAGAGCCCAAGAAAAAAAATATGGGGGTGGAAATGAGCATGATTGGTTCATTTTAAGGTTAAGCTGTGTCAAAGGTAGAGAGGTAAAGGGTAGATGCATAATGGTGATTTAATCCAAAAAGTACAAATGTAAAATATAAAAAAGGTAAAATATGAGCTGTTATCTGGGCCATCTGTGCAGATGCAACAATGGCAATTGTAATTGTTTCACAAAGGGGGGTTATCAGCTGTTTCTCTCAACCTACCACTTTTCAAACCAGCTATTAGTGCTTATGTAAGAGAGACAGATTTGTTTTTTTGTTTTCTAATGGCCTGGTCAACCAGACTCAGGGGAGAAATTAAGATGAACCATAAGAGTGTATGAAAGTTGGATAACACAGGGACAGATTGAAAAAAACAAATATTTAATGAATATAATAATTCACAGGCACACAGTTTAACATTTAAAAGAGAAAAATATTGAAATTGATTTATTTTTATAGTATAGACTTTGTGTGGGCATAAATTATTTTTTTGAATTTTCTCTTTGCAACTTTCTGAAAAGCCTTGTTATTAAAGTTGACCTGTTCTCATCATTTGCAGCTAAATATTTATTTCTTGGGCTCTACTTAAAGCTTTGCATGATTCACAGCTGTAATAAAAAAGGATATGTATGTATGTATGTATATATATATATATATATATATATAGATATAGATATATATATATATATATATATATATATATATATATATATATACATACATACATATACACACATACATACATACATACATACATACATACATACATACATATACACACACACACCCTTTTTGACTGAAACTGGCAGTTCTTCGAGCTCTGTTTGGGAAGACAAAGTTGTTTTCCCACCTGCTGCAGGTTCTCCTTACAGTTACAGAGCAGACCTGATCTTCAGAGCAACAGGGACTGCAGTTGAGAGCTACAATCAAAGATAGGTGAATGGGTACGTTAAGCCACGGGCGCATGTCTCAGGGGAGTATGGCAATCAGTACGATCATGAGTGAGCCTAGCTGGTTAGCAATGACCTTTCAAACAAGAAAGCAGGTATTTTCCAGTTGTAAAGTGATCATGAGTTGTCAGATTTGGTTGGGCAGCTATTAATGCGTAAAGTTTGTGTTGGGGAAGCAGTACTTTGGATTTTCCCAGGAAAAGAATTGTTTTAACCACAATGCAGAAAAGGCTTTTAAAGGGAACTGGGAAAAATTCCCTTTAACCGTATCTAACTTCTTAATTTCACAATCCATTCACACACTGACGATATAGACTGTAAATAAAAGATTAAAATGATGTTACCCATTGGTTGGTGAAGTCCCATGATGGTGCCTCGTGTTTTAGTCAGTTTGACCCACAACTTGACATTAAGCCCATAAAGTCATCAGGAAAGTGCTTACAGATCAGAGGTCACAAAGCATGGACCACTTTCCCATAGACTTCTGTAATTTTGAAAGTATTTTTGAAACGAGCGATCTCCCTCTGCTGACTATTAAAAAAAACAGCTCTGCATTTCTTTCACTTTTCAGACCCAGGAGCTATTGCCATCTTCTTTATACAATCCTTGTTTGGCAATGATATACAACATTACCCACTACCTTGCACCTTAAAATTAACAAATTATTGCAACAAATATGTTGTATAGATGTTAAAAATATGACAAAATGTTTTGCCTGAGTAGGCTGGAGAAGATCATAGACCTGCTGTGGCCTTGCTTTAATACCACGCTTAATATCACACAATGCTAGCAAGCTGCTCATCTGTTGAACTAAAAACGCACTAAAGAGCACCTGCTTATGTTCTGTGGCTTTTATTTTATTTATTTATTTTACACCATGACCATCCCTTTGACAAGGTGAATTTTTAAGTATTCACATTTAAAAATCAGATCGGATCCGTTTTGCCGCAATGAGTTAATCCTTAGGTTGTAAAAATCACGGCCTCTTACCTGGAAATAGCTGTGTCATAAATAATGCTGTGACTAAAGTTGCATCACTGACTCACAAATCTGGCGTTGTGAAACGAGCTGAACTTCTACATGGCAAGCTCTCATTGGTTTCCAGGAGACGATTTAGTTTTTATGTGTAACTTCCTGTGGGCAGAGGAAGGATCCTATTTAAAGTAGTACCTCCACTTTACTTCCTATTTAATCGGCCAATCAAAACTTCTAATTTGAAGTATTTTTCTTTTGGGCTTAAAGGGAAAGGAAGACATTTAAGTGGGTTTAGCAGTCAGTAGCATTTTTCTTTTTTTGGCCACGCGCATTTACCCATTACACGACCTCTGTACAGACAACCGTCACACTTTGACTACACTTGGCAAGGTAGTCTGATTATAGACTATAGAGTTTAGCTCAAGGCAGGTTGATTGACATAGAAGCTGCTGGGGGTTAGCTTGTGACCTCTTGTGTTACAGGGCACTCTGCCACCATGCAGCCTGATAAAACATTTAGTTAACAGTTCGATTCCAATTGGCTCATGGGGTCGTATGCATGGATTTTTACAGAGCTGTCCTCGGTAACAGGGCATCTCCAAATGCTGTCAGACATCAATTGTGCAGAATCAAACCAGAGCTTCTTACACTACTGGAAGTCTGTTACAGTCTCCTCTCAGTACAAAGAAAACGTTGAAGTGTGAGTTATGGACTGCTGGGGTGATAATATTTTTAAATACGTTCTCATAAAAACACATGTACCTGCTTTTGGGAACACTAGACTTAATTTTGTAGTCTAGACAGGGTTTAGAAATTGGAGTTCATCCTGTGTGTGTGTGTGTGTGTGTTCGTGTTCGTTCCTGCAAGCAGATTACTCTGAAGGAGCACATCAAAGAAAGTGAAAGAGTGCAAACACACATGCTTCTCTATAGTGCTCATCAGGCCACAGACATTAAACGCTCAGCAAGGAGATGAAAAAAAGGAGATGTGACAATGCGTGTGTGTTTGTGTGGGTTTATGATTGTGTGTGGCAACAATTTCCAGTGTCACCAGGGGGCTTTCCCTTATGTGAAGTGTGTATATGTGTGTTTGTGTGTGTTCTGAAAGTCTTTATTTGCTTATGTATAACCCCCACACACAAATGCTTCAGCAGGGATTTGTCACATTGTGGTGGCTCCACAGTGTAACTTATTTTATTTATTTATTTATTTTTGAGAGCGAGAGAGAGAGAAAACACTGACCACTGAAGTTCTATAAATGGTAACAAAAAATGACCCATCAGTCTTAACCAAGGGGTAACCTCTGTGAAAGTGTCAGAAACTCAATTTCCTTAAGGTGGTATCTGAGACTGGCAACACTTATTCAGTCTCCACAGAGTCCCATATTAATAAAATATCCAACTTAAAAAGCATGTTTACAGCCTGACATCAAACATTTTGACTAACAACTCTAAAATGTATTTTTAAAACTGGATAATTGTGTTAGCAGTATGGCTAGGCTGATTGCCAGGTGTCCTGATCAGAGTCGGCGAGACCTCATCCACAACTACAAGACATTAAACAAGCTGTAAGCTAATGATAGTTATATGAGAGCAGATGCATGCTGTCGGTGACTAGTCGACTATCAAAATAATCGTTTGTGGCAGCCCTAGTGGTAGTGGAAACACTAGCAGGTGACACCGCAGTGGCTATGTCCATCTTTTATGTTGTCTGTGGTCTTAACCCAAGGTTTAAGACTGGTATCAATATTTTAAATATGTATACATACAAACCCAGGCGTCTGCATTTGCTTTATGGCATGTGGGTTGCCTACTCAACCCTATGTGATAAAGTGCTTTTCTTCCCTTTTATTTTTTTTTTGGAATACCAAAATGATTTTATTTTTCTCCTGGAAGTCTTTTGGAAGCGAGGCCATTAAGCAGTCTCTCTTTTATTTATTTATTTTTTATTTTTTTTGTACAAATCTACTGCCTGTTCAAAGTAGAGTATGCTAGACTCCCATCACATAGGCACTGAGAAAATTTCAAATGGTCTTTATACCATTTAAAGCAGAAAAGAATGAATGATACAGCTGGTTTATCTAATCAGGTGCTGTTGTTTACGACAGCTGTTTAGCACTGGTTTCTTAAACTTGCGTAAAAGAGCTTCTTTGCTATTTGACATGTGAATGACATATAATCAATGTTGTTTCGCCATTAACCGATAACCTGACTTTATTACTTTACAGATACATCTACACAATCCAGCAAATATACTCTCTGCCTCTGGTTGAGCTCGATTGCTAGTCTTTTTCTGATAGTAGTTTAGTTTCCAAGTGCCTCTTTAATACTTTCTCTCAACAGTCTGAGGGTTATTGACATCCCCAGTCTAACCACAATATGAGTAGCCTTCTTGATACAGTCTGTTTCATTCATAACCTTCTGTAGTTGTGTATATTGCAATTACAGGGTATGTGTGTAACAGAATCTCATAAAAGACTATTTAGGAACACGAGTGTGTTTGTTGTTTTATTTTGTCTTTAATTTCACCTGCACAAAGCCAAGGCAGTTTTCTTTTAATCTACAGAGTGTGTGTACATTGTAAATCCTAATAAGTTTGGAGAACTTATAAATGATAATTTTTTAAATTGTACTATCTTAATGTAAATACTGAAACAATCACTATGCATTGCTCTTGTAGTAGATATACGTGTGTGTGTGTGTGTGTGTGTGTGTGTGTGTGTGTGTGTGTGTGTGTGTGTGTGTGTGTGTGTGTGTGATTACTTGCGCTTGAGCATCAGCCATGAAAATTCTCCTCCAAGATCTTCCTCTTCTGTCAGTGAGCTATTGCTAACCCAACTGTCCCGCTTCGCTCATAGTGTTACAGCTTTGCTATTTTAACTTGAATATAAATAAAATGCCACTGGAGCAACTGAGCTGTAAACACAATAAATATAGCACAGCACTGAATGACAGAACATGCATAATATTTTAAGTCCACAGCTGGCTATTGCAAATCCACAACTTCCCCAACAGGCAACATTTACAGAAACTGCACACTGGTGTTTATTTTTAATGTACAAAATAGTTGTAAATATTAAATAATTAAAAGTTACAGGTACTTGGAGAGAAAATGTCACACAAATCCCAAATATTTAATGATGGCTGATGGCTGCTGTACATTAACTTTTATGAGCCCGTTTGTGTGAATGGGTCGGGGGGTGGGTTTAGACTGCAGGGGTTGGCTGCTGTTTTTGTCTGTGTGGCAATCTCCATCAGCTCGCTTTATGTTACTACAACGACAAACAAGACTTCCCAATTTCTTGTAGTGTCACAAGCCTCCTTCGTTCTTACCCGCCCTTTACAGTGGCTTAACCCAAAAAAGAGCCTTTTGCCTCTAAGCCGGGTGTTTCTCAGAAGATGTAACGCAATATTTCTTCTTTGTAGTTGGTGTGTGCGTGGGTGGGTGGTGTGTAAAGATGAAAGCTAGCTGACCCACCAACAACCACGAACATCTTAATTGATCAAGATAAGGGGACCACACAGTGAAATACTCAGGAAATGATGACCTGTGTGTGCAACGTGTGACTAACGTGAAAGGAAATGGGGACGAGTCATATCATTCATAGCACCTCACCCACATTCATTTACCTGCACTCACACTTATTCTGCTTCTGCCCTGCTGATGTATAGTGTGTTATGGAAGAAAATAATCCCGCATTTCATTATTAATATCCTATCTAAATGTCATATTAATCCACAGAATCGCACAGCAAAGTCCAAATTTGGTTTTAATATAGAGAGTGAATACAGTATCCGAGTAGGGAGGTGATTAAAATGTGCATGTAGTCACCAAGAGCACAGAAAACACACAATGAGGCCTGTCCCAGATGATTGGGATTAGGAGGTCTGTTCACATCTGCTTCCTGCTGTAAGCTTTGATCCAGGGTGGGAAATTACCAACAAGTCGACACCGGTAAATGCAAACCGTTTATGCCTATATGCAGTTATGTTTGGACTCTACAAATGTACCTGATGTCATTGCTTTTTGGTGTGAATTATTTCAGTATCACTTTCCTTGGCAATGATATGTTTTTGTTTTTTTTTGTTTTTTTTTAAAATTATCCAATAAGCTTAAGAAGTAGGTTAAATTTCAGATTACTTTTAGAGAAACGGAATAGAGCAGAGGAGAGGTCATGCTGTGATAATTATGTTCACTCTCACTCAGTTTCAGACCCTAATATGGTCATATATGTCAGGCACAAAACTGTGGCTGTGAGCACAAAAGCCCCACCCACCTGCTGTTCAAATCTTGTTTGTGAGGGGCAGCCAATAAGAAGAAAGGATTGAGGAGCTAAAAGAGCCTCTTCAGGACAGAATATGAACTGAGGGGCCAGTAAGTGCATATACTTAACCAAGAGCTGGAAGTTGTAATTTAACCCGGTCATTCGCTTATGTTTTTTCCTTTATGAACATATTAATTGACTCTTTGTCTCCCAGGGTTTGTTTTTTTTTGGCAATTAAAATGTGCATTTAAACACTTCTATGGGAAATCTTTCTACATTCAAAAGTTGTCTTTAGACTATTTAATTTTCCACTTCCTTTATTGGGTTGTCCAACTGTATTCCAGTCTCTTTTCCTTCCGCTTCTGCTTTTATTTTGTTTGGCCACTTTTGTTTTGTCTTTTGACATCACAAAGCCACTAACTCGGTGACTCATTAAATCGGAGGAAGAAGTGTGAGTAGGTTTTGGTGCATGTTTGTCTTCAGTGTACTCTGTACTGTACATGCATGGGTGGCATTTGCGGTCCCAAAGGAAGTGGGCACTCAGGAGTAATGGTGGTTTTAAATGTGAGTTCAGTACAGGTGCTTCCCACAGTTCATTTCAATGTATTTTAACTGCATATGCTGGTTAAAATTGCATATATAGTTACTAAATAATTACTTTAGATTACTTTAACATTACGTGATATTTGTGCATTGTCATGATGGACCTTTGAATTGCATAGCCCAGTATACCACACTTATTCAGCCAGATATACTAGAACTGAAACTGAAAGTGTGACAGGAAGAAAGGAAGGCCTGATGGCTGGTGGAAAGAAATCATTCTGCTTTGTGTCACTAAAAGACACTCTTGTCGCAGCCCTGTTTTTCAATGTGTGACTGTTTATGCACTCTGATTCTGTCAGTGCTCCACTGACCTATATTGCCCAGTTGCCTTTAAGTGTAAATTAGTGCACCGTGCATATGAGTGTGTATGTTGAACTTGGTTTCTCATGCTAAGTTGTTTGACGTTATCTTTGTTGAGATCTTTGACATTGAAGTCCGAACCCCTGACTCATTCCAGTGCTCAGGGTGTGGTTTGATGTTATTTCCTCTGTTAATGAGCATGATTTATAAGCTCTGTTTAACTGTACAACTAATAGCAGGCACCTGACATGCTCACTTGTTCTCTGAAAGCTGAGTTTTTATTACTTTGGCTTCAAAACATCCACAGAAATTCACTTATTTAGTTTTAAGCAGCAGTTGAATAGTTACGTGATGCGGTGATGCAGTCATTCCCCATTATTAATATGGGGAATAGTGGCAACTAGTGTTATTTTTAAATATTGGTTTAATCTACTTATTTTCCTCTATGAATTGCCTAGAGTATAAAATGTTAAAAAATACCAATAGATGGTTTCTCTGAGATAAAGGTGGTGGTTGAATAAGCCTGTTTGAGCTTTTTAAGATAATCGGCGTAAAAGCTGTATATCGTCAAAAAATGAAACCACGGAATAATTGATGTTTTTGCCTAGAAATTAAAAGATAAAATTATATTTGACCATCCATCCAGTTAATCATTTAATTGTTGCAGTTCTGAAGTGGCCTCCTCACATAGCAGCATAATAAATAGAAATAGGTTCTGGGTCTGGAAAGTGAAATCAGCACTGATGTCATCCTTATAATGGGTGACTCCTGTGCTTGTAAAAATATTGTGCTGATTACTTGATGCAGTCGTAATTCAAGTAATGCTGAATAGAACATAATGGCCACTGTGTAAATTATAGTCACTCAAGGAATAAGGGGGTTATACAGAGTATGCTTGTTGGATAATGACTTGTCAGTCACAAATCTTTAGCCAGTGAGCTTGCAGTTTCTCACTCATTCGTCATCACATCTGGTTTCCAAACCCCAATATGGCAATGGCAAAAATGCTTATCTTGACAAGGATTGTTTTAGAAGAAAAAAATCAATACTGATACTAATCAATACTAACAAATTAATATTGGCGTAGACACTCATTTGTAACATTATCAACAGTGTAGTTTTCGCCTCCCACAGTAGATGCACAACAGATCGCTCCGCTGCAGATAGGCAGCCCCTCCCCTCACTTTCAGGTAAAGTTGTCATTTTCAACACTGAACATCTCAATATGAGATATTTTCAGAAGTCAGTAAAGCAATTAGCAATAACCTGTTAGCCACAATTTGCCTTTTTGTTATCATTAAGGTAGCGGCTGTGGCTAATAATGATTGATAATGTTCATGTTGGAGCCGAGTAGCAAACATTATAATGACTGCTGCTTTTATATTAATGCAGTATTAACAGGTTAATACAATTGTTTGTGTCTAAAGCCCCTGATTAACACTGAAGTGTCTACCAACAGCTAGACAGAAACCGTGGCAACCTGCATTAAAACTATACGATTAGCATCACAAATATGGAGCCTAGCCATTAGAAGCATTGCACTACTTCACTACCTAAAAAAAAATTGGTCTTGTCTTTTTTGTACTACCTAGCTAAGTTATTTGTCATATTTATATTTTCTTCATTTTTATTCTAAAAATGGCCCTTAATGGGTTTTTTTTCCCCATTTGGAGGGGGAAAAAAGCCCATTTGTTTATTTTCATGATGACCCTAATCTTGACACTCCATGGGACTCCACAAGCTAGTGGTCGAAGTCTCACTGGCTATGTCTCTTTTACACCATCTGTAGCTTAGCTTTAAGAAGACATTTCTTCTAAATCAATTTAAAAACCATTTTTTGTCAGACTACTTTTTCTTAATAACATAACTCTTATGTAGCTTAATTTTACATTGATGTAGCAGCTGGTCATATTTCTGTTGTTATTATAATTATTATTATTATTTACATGAAAAAAAAGTTGGTGCAAAACTCACTAAATTTTTTGTATTCATTTTATTTATTTCAAAAAGAAAGTTTGAATATAAAACACCAGTCTGCTGTTTATGAGGGCTTGGCTTTCAGCTTCAGCATAAAGCCATTAGCTTAGTAATGATCTTCTCAGTAAGAAAGTCAGTGAAATGGAGACAGTATATTTTCACAAAATGTCAAGCTGTTTCTTTAATATTTCTGATGTTATTGCTTTGTCCTAGCCACATCTTTCTTTATAACTGAATATGACTTTGCACTTATGCCTTTTACTGATCGGGGACATTAATGCCACAGTGAAAGAACGGCAGAGAGTGCACGGATCAGGCTGATTGAGTTGTTTGAGCACAGCAACAAACTCACACAGACCCTTTTAGTCTCTGTGCTTTAGCAGTGCATCTTTTCCCCGCATGCTTGCAGCGCGGGAGATGGATTTTTCTGAGAACATTGTGAGGAGTGACCTATTTTGGCGTGTGTGTATGTGTGTGCATGGAAGGTGACCGTCAGTGCTGCGCCTCTGCCAGTAGCGCTCAATAACCGCACTTCCTGGCCACACACATTCAAAAACCTTCTTCCACTGCTGCAGCAGGAAGAGCTTATTTTCTGCCAATCAGCTGAAGAAGAGTTGAAGAAACAGAATGTGCTTGCCTCTATGTATGTGTGTGAATTATTCAGTGTACCAGGGAAGTACACTGATGCTGACTTGTTCAGCCAGGAGACAGAAAGTAGGTTAGATCCACTAACAACTACATCTCCCTGTAAAGCACTCTTTCTATCTCCATCATGATCTCTGTTGGCATTTTTTTAAAATCATTTTTTCTAATATTTATACATCCTCAGTCTGCCTCTCATCCCTGTCCTGCCCTGGCACCTTTAAACCATTTTAGGCCAAGTCATTGAGAAGAAATGTGTCTGAGCACATGCGATTTAGTCACACCCTCAAGAAGGGTGTGTGAAGTCAGCCCTGGGCTGCTGGGGGCACCGCCCTGCGTATGCATGGCAGTGGAAGTCGAGTGTTCACAGGAAATTGGCCAGCTCATTCATACTGTTCAATTTCTGAGACTGATGGGAAGTAAAAAAGTGATAGAAACAGACATTAACAGAAGCAAAAAATGGAGTACGGAAGTAAAATGATCAACGTGAGACACGTTAATGCTGGTAAAAAATATAAAAATAACGAGATGTATGGTAACAATGATAAATGTGCAAAAAAACAACAACAACGAAAAAAAACCCCAAACATTTATTGGACTGAAGTTTATTTTATTGCACCAAAAGCACACAATAAAATTGAAGAAATTGGAGCTCTATAGAGTGCAAGCAAGCTGTCGAATGAATTCTGATATTGTCTACAAATAGATGCTAGTGAGCTTTTGTTGGGTTCGGTTTCAAGCTACATACATTTTGCAGACAGCCACAACTGTCCAGTGGTTTCAGTGTGGTCTTGCCTAGAAATTGTTCATATTACTCACATGTACTCTGTCTGGGGTTTTCTTTCCTTTAATATATTCGCGGTTTGGGGGGGATTTTTTTTTATTTATTTTTTGGTGGTTATGGCCATAAGTGTGTGGACAGTGACAGAATTTTTGTAATTTTTACCTCTGTTCACCACCACAGTGATTTTAAAATGAAACAATAAAGATGTAATTAGAGTGCAAACTAGCAACTTCAAATCAAGAGGTTTAATAAAAGTATTGCTATTACTGTCAAATTACTGCTAAATGCAGCTGAATTGCCCCATTTGCAAGTGCTCTTTTCTGATGTGACTGATCTACATCATTACTTAACAGATGTGCTTCGTCCCCAATCAGGTTAATAAACAATAATGTGGCAGTTAAAAGCCAGAGGTGCTTTTCTAACTGTAAACCAAAGTACATCAGATGTTCTGTTGTTGGCTGCAAGAGGAAACACAAGTTTCCATGCATCTTGAGCTTCTGGGAAGTGTACTACTTTCATTTTTCATGGCAATCCCACTAAAGTAGTTTGCTGTAAAAATAACTTGACTTTTTGGTTCAAACATCTGCAGGTGAAGGCTTTGCTAGCTTGGTGAGCGGCGCCTATACAATCAAAACTCTTAAAGGTCATAGTAGGTGACCAATCAGAGCAGACAGATTTTTTTTTTT
>VURO01018598.1:0-20989 GCA_015108175.1 Pelvicachromis taeniatus | reverse complement strand
ATGCTCTTAAAAGAAACCAAGACTTTTTCTTTGTACTGTGTCATCGATATACTATTAATTTTCTATTTAAATTTGAGGCGTAGCTGTTTTTCTGCTTCAAATTTCTCGCGAGAGTTGGGGGATTACGTTGGCGGAAGTTTACATTCTGTTTTTACTAAAAACGTGCTGCTAGCCGGTAGAAGCTCGCTTGCTATGCTTACACCTAGCAATTTAACAGACACTCACAATGTATTCCGCTTTAATCAGCGCGGTGTTATCCAGCTCGCCTGACTACGAACTACTGTTTGAATCTCTTTCCTGGCCGAGTGAGTCGTGGCCAGAGACGGATCGGGTGGAGGCGCTGACAGCTTTCATTGAAGGACTCGGACCGCTTTTGACCGAGCCGGACTCGACCTCGTTTCCAGGTGCAAAGAGGCGATGTGTTTTAGATAAAATTGAGTTGGTGCTTTGGACCAAGTGTCTGCCTTTGCTCTCCAGAATTTCGGCTGAGGCAGGTGAAGGTGTGCGCTGCAGGGAGAGCACAGCAGCTGCGTGCAGACTGCTGAGTGTGTGTGTGCCTTTCTGTAACAAGGCTGTGTGCAGGCGAGCCTGTCAGTCCATCCTGCCCTCACTCCATCTGACAGAGGAAGAGCTGCCCTCTCCGGGAAGACTCAGTGTGGAGGTTGCGAGTGATGTCGTAGCTGCTCTTCTGCCGTTTCTGACAGCAGATGAACAGCTCACACACGCCACCTTGTCTTCTAGTCTTTCCTCCATCAGGACACTCCCTGATGCACTGGTCTCCAAGCCAGTCAGGGTTATCTTAACTCTGGCGAACTGCTTCAGCGGTGCGCAGTTAGAAAGCATTCTCAAGCTGATCCTGGATGATCTGAGCAGCTGGCACTCCATCCACCGCACTCCTGCGGTTACAGAGCGAACTCTGCTGTGTTTGACAGCCCTGTCAGACCACCTCCTTAAACCTCACAACCACCCCCCCTCTTCTTCCTCCTCCTCCTCCTGCTGTGACCCCGACCCTCGTTTGTCCCTTCAGTTCTGGAGGATGGTTCAGGATGGACTGATCCACAAAGACAGCGTGTCACGAAAGAGGGCACTGTTCCTGTTGAAAAGGTGTGCAGCCCTGTGTGAGGAGGATGGATTAGACTGTCCTCTTTCTGCAACAAGGGAAGGTAACAAAAAAACAAACACTGAAACTTGAGGCCCGTTTTAGGTTTACTGTTATTTTATGGTTTGTCAGACAACTTTTTTTCTAAACTGTTGCAGATGAGAATTTGTTTAAATGGGCTTCCAGCAAGAGCAGGCTGCTCAGAGAGTTCTGGGAGGATTACGTACTGGTGATGGAGACTCTGGAGGAAAACCAAGTAGGATATCCTGCACCAGTGTTTGACTGCTTTTTCCAAGGAGGACGTCTCGAAACATGTGTTGTACTGTTCCTCCTCTCTTCTTCCTCTGCAGATTCATGTGGTCCGGCCAGTTTTAAACAGGATAGACACACTGATCCAAACAACAGCAAATGACAATCAAGGTAAGGAAAAAACATTACGTTTGAATACTACAGACTTTTAAAAGTAGATGCGATATAGCGATTCATCCAGCTTATTAGGCCTCTGTGAATGAAAAGGGCTGAACGGATTATATCTTGTCCTCTTGCAGCCAATTTAAATAAAAAAAAAAAAGGTTTTCGGAAGTGCGTAAGTCAAGTAGAAAAAGCCTTGGTCAGCTTTTTCACACTTAAATTCTTTGACAACTAAAGTTATTCAGTATAAAAGTTGTAAAGATCTCAGAGTGGTAGTTTTTGTTTCTAATGCTTCAGGTCAAGGACTCTTCCACCCCTCCTGGCTGCTGTGTGTGTACCAGCGCATGTTCCACAGTGAAAATAAATCCTTAATGCGAGAAGGAGTGTGTCATCTGCTCGAGCTCCGGGTTCTCCAGCAGCCGACTTTTGCTTTGGCCTTTTCTCAGGTACAGACTTAATTTGTTTCTTGGCTCTCGGTTGTTTTCATATAGTGCAAAGTTAAAAGCGTGCATTAAAGTTTCCCCTCTGTTGCTTTGCTCTTAAGTTCATTGTGGGCCCCTTTATGGATGTTCTCTCTGAAACATCCCTCTTCCACAGGTGAGAGTTTAAAATTCATTAATAATTGGAAATAATATTAATACAGGGATTATTATATTAAGTACTGCTTTGCATTAGCCTTAATTAACCCAGCTTTTTTTCCACATATAGGTCGGTTGGTCAGAGTGTAGGAGACTGTCCCGAACTGGGGGTTAAACTCGAAGTCTTTCTGGCTACCTTCTTCAGTAGTCTGCCACCAGAGCATAGAGGTACAGGAGAACAGAAGCCACAGCGAACACTTGTGAACAAAGTCCTCTCACGTTTCATGGTAAAATTGCTAAATCCATCTCTGACTGCTGTGTTCACATCGTAGGTTGTGTTTTGCTTCAGCTGATTCAGCAGCTGGGCTCTAAACACTGGTGTGCAGTTCCCCTCCTCTTCCTCTGTCAGGCCCTGTCCAAACTTCAACCGAGTCCACTGCTGGGGACCAGTGGGCTCACTGCTTTGAGGTAACTTACGGTGGTTACACTTAGACATACTGTGTCGAAGCTGGTGACACTTAATAAAGATGCTCATTGTGTGTCTTTTATCTGTACAGGGACGTCCTGCGCTGCAGCATGATCACTCATCAAGTCCTTTTAAGAGGAGCTGCCCAGGGCTTCCTGCTTAACACTGCCCTCTCTCTCACAGCTGTGGTAAGACAGAAGTAGGGTGGAATATACTGGACACTTTATTAGGTACACCTTCCTAGCACTGAGTTGATCAAGCCTTCTACGACCAAAAAATCTGATGTTTTGCTCCATTTTGCCATGACAGCATCACATGGTTGCATTTACTTTACTTTAATTTACTCTTTTTATCGATCTCATCTAGTAGATTTTCTGTAAGACTATAGCTTAGGTTATTCAGTCCAATAGCTGAGCTTTTGTGCTTTTTTTTTTGTCAGAGTGAAGTTACCATTGATGATGTTTTTAGCTTCCTGACGCATTTCCGTGCAGATGAGTCGCTGTGTAGAGGGACGCAGCTTTGGAAACAGGTACGCTGTATCAACAATGGAACATGATTCAGATGGCACACTGTGATTACCTAATCATTATTCTACATGTTGGGGCATCACTGCAGTTGTGTGCTTGGCTGTTGGAAAATGAAGGCAGTTTCAAGCCCAGGATTACAGATGAAGATTGCACTGCTGCTTCCACGAGTAAGGAAACCGTAAGAGCTTATGTTCAAGGTGAAATAGTCTCCTATCTTCGAGTCCCAGCTAGCACAGGTGAGTCTGAAGTGATACAGTTGCTGGAGAGCTGCTGGTTTGATGTGTGTATATTTTAAGGCTTTTTATCTTCTCCTCAGGTCAGACCGAGAGGTTGCCTGACTCCAGAGAGGCCGATAAGTTGGCCAGAGCTATTCTGCTGTGTGTGGACATGGAGAGGAGTCAATCTGGGGCAGAGGTCAGCAACACCCTGGAGTCACTTTTATCTCCACTGCTGGAGACTCTGAGCAGAGTCAGCACCAATATCTACTTGCCTCAGCGTAAGAGTGACAAGAGCCTGCAGCTTGTGCTCAGACTGTTCCAGCTTGGAGAAATCCCAAGGAGTCAACACGACGGAGCAGAGCAAGGTTTGCAAGGATAGCACTGAGTTATTGTCCGAGCTGTTCCCTCTGATTTATTTATTCAGTGAAGAAATCATTAAACCTGTCCTCCTAAATTATTGCTTGGTCTTATGTTATAAAACATAAGTTCTTGTAAATGTTACTTTTACATCCGTTTATTTGATGGTGAGAGATCTGCATATTTTATCGTTTTCTTTCATCTATTGGTGACAATTATGATATCAGATTAAAGTGGGCTGTATGTGGCGAGCAATGTGAAACGAGTTTGATATCACTGCCTTCAATTATTAAGCTGTTTTTCACAGTACCTCTACTACCTTTATTAGGAAACACTGTCAATGTAAAACACATTTACATTGATTTATAGTTTTATTTTATTCCTTTATTTTTTGAATATTTTGGCCAGAACCGTCGCTGTCATGCAGTGAGCAGCTCAGTCATATTCATTAACTTCCACCTCACTCTCTATTTCACAGGGGACAGTGTGATGGTAACTATTGAGATGGCAATTTTAAAGCTTCTTGATCCCATCCAGGAGTTCATCTTTAGGCAGCTGTGTGGGGAATTGCAGGAGGTATTTAGCAAGTCAAACAGTCCAGTCTCAGTCCAATTACACAGATGCCCCTAGTGGCCAACCCTGACATCTGCATATGTGTTGTCTTTATTTTTTTTAACAGGTGTTTGATATTGAGCGAGCAGAGCTCTATCTTTATGTCCTGAGGCAGCTGGTTGCCATGTGTCGCTCTATGCCACAATACCACAACAAGATTCCCCACAGTGGTTTCTCTAAACTGATCAAGTACGGCCTTGCAGTCCTGAGAGAACCAAACCAACAGGTACCAACCTAAACTTTAATGTCGCTCTCATTAGGCAGGGATTTCAGTCACCACTTTGACTGTTTTACTGATTGTTGTTTCCAGATCTCCTCTTTAGCATACCAGGTAACTAGAGCAGTTACTATGGCGTCCCTGGCCATGGTGTGCAGTGTTATGGAGCAGGAAGTGATTGACAAGCGACCAGAGACAGTTTCTGCTCTGAAATCACTAAATGAATACTTCTACAGTCCAAAGCTGTCTTCCTCACATAGTCAAACATCTCTAGGAAATGTCAATAAACGTCTAATGAAACCAGAGACAATAGACTGGTTAGTGGAAGCATTTTTTTTTTAGCAAAGTAACATGTTTATCCTAACTAAAGACTTTAATTCAGATGAATAATTTCTTAGCTGCCGTAATGAGGGATGGGCCTGTTTCTTCTTTCAGTAGTGATCTGGAAGTTCAAGATCTGCTACAGGACTGGGGACGCTTCTCTGCCAATTTTATGCGAGACCAGTGGGTTTGTCTGAATTTCCTGATTAAGGTTTTTGGAATTCCTAAGTCTGTAGAAGCAGCCGAGCCTCTCAAGGCTGCTTTGAGTTGCAGTGTGGAAGCCCTGGCTCTCCTCCCTAGTGACTTGGTGCTCCCTGTGCTCACCTTTATGGAGACAGTCCTGCCACAAGTGAGGCTCAGTTCATTTCAGTTTTTATGTGACTCATTTGTTGTAAACTAACTGCCAATGAAGCAAGTACCTCATGGTGTGTCTGTTGTGGTGACATTTGATTCCAGTTAGTGCGTGATGAAGAGGCCCTCTGTGTGGATGCTGTGAGTCTGAGCTGGGAGCTGGTACAAGGTCTGAGCACTAATGCCAATGACTTCTGGCCAGCCCTTAAAGGCTTCATCTCCCTGGCTTTTCACCATAAACTGCTTCAGCTGACGCACGCTCAGTCTCCGACCCTGACGGCCACTTTGAAACAGGTGATTCATCTCCCAGTATGAAAGGAAGCGAGACAGAAATTTGGACTTTAAACATGTATTTTCAATAATTAAATATTTATATATGTGGTGGCTGTGTTTGTTCTTAGATCGCCAGTGATCTGATGGAGTTGTCTCAGTCAAAGAGTGGAGTTTTTGGCGTTCTGCTTCAACACTGCTGTCAGATGTGGCTGCCTGCAGATGGAGGCAGCAGTGACCAGGCTGACACAGTGTTTTCTAGTATTTTCAACCACATCAGCATAATTACAGAAGCCTGCGTTTACGGTCCAGTGTTCAGGAGAGATCAACGGTAAGGCTTAGCAGGATTTTTCACATTTATTTAGTCACTTCTCAGAGCTGCTTTAACTGTTTAATCATGCTCTTTCCAAGACTCGTCCAGGATGTCCAAATATATGTGGAGCAACTTGGAGAAAAGTGTGCAGCTAATGTCGCAGTAACAAGGTGAGCAATTCAGTGAAAACTCTTATAGATGTGATTTAAAATAGTGCCACTAGAGGTCCCTCTTGCTGTGTGGACGTTTCCACAGCTGAACTACTGTTTATATTTTCCAGCGACAGCAGAGATGATCAGTTGCCTCGCACATGTGCTCTGGCTTTCCTCTGCCACCTGGATTCTTCTAATCTCCAGCATCAAAGGCTAATGGAGGAACTAGTAATGGAGCTGTTGAAAAAGGTGCGTTCTAGGTTTCTCTTGGAAGACAGTTTAAGATTGTGGCCTTGTCAGGTTCTGAGATTGTCCAAAGCAGTGTTTTGTTTGTTTGTGGTGTGGTGGGACTTCAGGTCTACATGAATGCCAGCGATCAAACTTCCAAAGTGGATTGTTGTGCTATCATAGTTTTTTTTTTTCCCCCTCTTTATCCATTACTGGTTTAAAGTTGTGACTGATTGGAGATCACAAATGTATGCAAATGAATATATATAGGAAATAAAATGAAGTTAAACTCTTCACACGGCTTTCAAAGAAATTATTTTTAGCTGAACGATCGAGGAAGTTATTCCACGGCGAGGATTTGTTATCCGTTCATCCTTTCAAAGTTCACAAGAATCGCTTATTATCCCACAATTTTGGTCTTAATGTAATCAAAGTTACACATGATGATTACCTAATGGATGTTCACCTGAGTTCTGCTCAAGATGAAGGTAACACTTGTCGTTTTATGGGCAATAACCTGGGAATTGTGATAGATTGTGGACCAGATGAGCTCCTGATTCATTAACATAAATGCCACAGTTGCCACTTTACATCCTTTTCCATGATTTTGTTTTTAAACTTCCTGTTTCATTTCTCCAGGATAATGATATATCAAGGTCAAAAGTGCGTTACTACAGCAACTCATTGCAACATCGTGTTAAAAACAGAGTATGGCAAACACTGCTGCTGTTGCTGCCCAAACTCAGAGAGGTAAGATAGTCACACACTCACCTTAAATCTGACAGGATCGACTGCTCCTCTCTGTGAGTAACTGCTCTTTCCTTTGCAGGAGTTTGTTGCCACTTTGTGGGGTCGTGTGTTTGAAGCGGGATTTTGCTGTAACCAGGCTTCTGTCAAGTACCTGATCGAGTGGATGATGATTCTGATCCTTGTCCGATATCCACAACACACTGACAGCTTTTGGTCCTGCTTCAGCCTGGTGAGCAACTCTTCCAAATTCTCCAGAATTGGACTGAATGGTTTTTAATTCTAAATTAAACTATTAACAACTTCCTGTTCTTGTTCCTGTGCAGGATCACGAAAAGACTAAGACGAGCGTCTGCACTTTCTTATCCGTTCTTGTACATTTCAGTGTCATCTTTCCTAATCTTAGAGAAAAGGTAGCATCTCTGATTATTTTTTTTACCCACCCAGACAGTATTTATTTATTTATTTATTTTTTTGAATCAACTTATGTCTTTTCTTTTGTTTCTTAAGGTGGCACAGTTGCAAAAAGCACTAGATGTCATCCTGCAGTCGTGTTTTAACCATAACTTCAGCGTGCGCCTGTACGCCTTACTGGCTTTGAAAAGGGCGTGGAGCCTGGCAGAAAACCATGTCGAAGAGGCAGATGGTTTGGGGGGGCTTTCCTCTGTGATCAAGGCCTGTCTGAACCAGGCTGAGACCATGCAGAGCACTGGGTGAGAGCAGAGCAGTTCAGATGTTGCAAGTTTTGTTCTTTGCATTAGATTAATATGTTTTAGTACATATTTGCTGTCTCCTATGTAGGAATGCCAACAAAAACTGGACGAGGATTCAGGAGCACTTCTTCTTTGGTGCCTTTCATCCAGTCAGGGATTACAGTATTGAGGTACGCTATTATGTTTCTGCTAAACAATTAAATCCGGCTAAAATAAAGTAACACAGTGTAACATGCTTGTGTTTGTTCTTATTTTGCTTTCCTAGACAATATTCTGTACGTTTCCTAGTCTGTCTGAGTTGGCTGATGATGAGTGGATACCACCATGGAAATTTGAGAAACTCTCATATTTCTCAGAAGGTCCATCTTTGCCTTTGAGAAATCCTGCTCCTGATCTGAACCAGCTTCAACCTGGAGACTGGATCCAGCAAGACAGAAGTACAGCAGCAGCGTAGTAGTAGTTCCACTTTTAAGCAGCAGCCACTGATGAGGTTTCTCTTACTAATCATCATGGATTTGTGTCTTCCAGGTGAGCAGGATAAGGAGGAACGCTGGGCTGAGGTGCAGAAGAAGATCACGCCCTGGAGACTGGGCATCCAGGAGCAAGAGCCTGAACTCCAGCTGGTTCCACCACAGAGGGCTGCCAGGCTGGGAAAACTGCATGGCGCCTTGCTGGTTGTGGCCTCGCTTATCGACAAGCCCACCAATCTGGGAGGTCAGGAGCACCACAGATCAATGCATTATTGCACATTTTGGTCATTAGTGCAGGTTATTTGGGGAGCAAGTAAGCAGGGTTGTTTTCTTTAGCTACAATTTACAGATGGCCCCTGAACACCTCACATGTTCACAGTAGCTTGAGGTGGCTGTAGCTCAGTTGGTAGAGCAGGTCATCTACTGATCGGAAGGTTGGTGGTTCGATCCCTGGCTCCCCAAGATATTAACCCCAAGTTACATTCATATGAATGTGTATGAATGTATTCATATTAGATGGTACTAAAAAAAAAATAGTGCTTGCGCGTGATTGGGTGAATGTGGGTGTTGTATAGAGCGCTTTGAGTACTCCGGGAGAGTAGCACTATACAAGAATCAGTCCATTACCATTTACCATAAAAGACAGCTGTAAAGATGTATTCACACAACATATGCATGTGTTGCTCCTAGTAAACACAAAGTGAGCCATTAAATAATAAATTATTCTTCTATCACTTCTATTGTTTATTTTGAGATCACCACAATTTCACTGCAGTTTTCACAGATTGAGAACTTGAGGTGGCGAGTAGCATGATTATAAGTGACTGATGTTGCCTTTATGTCCTAAATGCAGCCGATCAGGAGTTGCGAAACCGCAACAACAAACCTCTTTTAGCCAGATTATGATAGTTGCTTTTCTACAATGACTTGAAATGACTCTGCACTTCCATGGATCTCTGCTCTCAGTTTTACCTTGTGTGGAAGCCCCTCCCCCTGCACAAACCTCTTACACAATATCAATGTATTTCTGTTTTGTAACGATGATATAGAAGAACTGGGAAACCCATCCGTTTGAGCCACCTTATCTGGTTTTACACGGTTTTACACCAGCCTTCATCAGACACATAATATATGTTCTCTGCCAGTGTACTCGAGTGCTGTTGTCTCAGGTGATAAGGCATGAACACAATGAGAATTTGTTTATAGAGGAAAAAGATTTTTTTTTTTTTTTAAAGCCAATATTGATACTGTGTAATGCAAGAAAGACGGTTAGCCTGGTCCTTCTGTAAATGTTTTACTTTGAATCCCAAACTCATTTGCCAGTGTGTCTCTTTGTACATACAGTGGCGCACCAGGAAACTCAAAGCTGGAACAGTCTTTTTAACCTCCTGTGCGTCAGATGTCATGGAGCATTTTTTTATTTAAAAAAAAACACCAAAATCAAACACATTAATTGGGCTCTGTCATCATCTGTCTTTGTCGCTGCAGGTCTCTGCCGGACTTGTGAAATATTTGGTGCCAGCGCTCTGGTTCTGGATAGCCTCCGCCATGTTAATGACAAAAACTTCCAGTCCCTGAGCGTCTCAGCTGAGCTGTGGCTTCCTTTGTTAGAGGTGATGTGCATACAATAAACGTATTTTGGCAATCAGGACCATGTGCATCATGGTTAGATTAAGATTAAAATAGATTGTCAGGCACGCACGCACGCACGCGCGCGCACACACACACACACACACACACAGAATATCCAGACAGCAGTAGAAATAGGTGCTGTTTATTCAGTTAATCAGTAGATGTGCATTATTCAATTAGTATTGTTTGGGAATTTTAATGATGGATATGCCATAACACAGTAAATACAGAGGCCTTTTTAATACATGTATTTAATCTAAACAGTGGTTCACAAAACTCTGACAGCGCTGCTCTACATAAAAGCATAAATATATTTTTCAGTGAGTACACTAAAGAGTGAGTAGTAACTTTTAGGCTCACTGTAATAAAATGTGACTGACTGCAGGGAAGCAGTGAGTCGGGTCATAAAGTGGTAAATCTTATCGAAATATCCTGAAGAAACTGAACTCCAGGTTGCTTTTGATGGCAACCCAGCACGATGTGTGACTAAAACACAGTGAAAGCTCTAAGGTAAAAACACTGTGTATACATTCAGACTGTTTGTCATTATGAACCTCCTTGTTACCTTATGATGGGTTTTGGGGGTTTTTCTTAATGGTGGCCATATATATTAGAAATAGAATATATTGAATATTCCCTGGAGGAAACAATATTTGGAAGATCAAAAATGCTCGATCGTTCTCAGCACGACTGTCTGTGATCTTTACTGTAGAACCTGTGAATACGTTCACAGCAGCTAGGTGGTTTGCTCATAAAAGAGTGATGTGAATAAATTTTCTGGGCCAGCTGTGTAAACTGCACAAAGCTCCTCTCAGAGAGGATGCAGTATTGATCCTGCTGCTGGGATACTGTTCAAGTCACAATCCACACTGAGCTCAAGTCTTTTTAAGATTTGTATGCAAGTTGGCCCTCCAGACCAATTTAGCCTCTGGTATTAATGTAAAAGCCCAGTGCTTCCAGTTTAATTCCAGGCAAATGGTGGATTTCCTCAGGAAAACCTAAATTGTTGTGAAACATTTTTTAAGCCACTGTAAGGAGCAGAAAAATGTGCTGTTTATATCACACCGTGAGAGTCTGTAGCAGAAGGGTGCTGAACTTACCCTGCTTCCTTATAAATACACAGGGACAGTTTATCACACCTTTTATTGTTTGAATTGTTGTTTTAAAAGAAAATTTGTGTGAACCATCAGTAAAATCTTAACGCTGTATCTGTTCTTTAGGTGAAGCCGACGGAGCTCACTGAATTCTTGCAGGTGAAGAAGAGTCAAGGTTATTGCATTGTGGGAGTGGAGCAGACAGCCAACAGTCACAGCCTCCAGGAGTACCAGTTCCCTGAAAAGACCCTGTTGCTTTTAGGGTACGGCAGCTTTTAATTTGGTCACACTGTGAAAAGGCTCTGTGTGGTATTTTTCCATCATTCAGTCACCTAAACAGAACCAGCTGTGCCTAAACATACGCAGGACTCAGTGTTCCCATGCCATTGTGACTGTCACATAGATAACAGTTAGCGCTGACGAAGCCATTTCATTTTATCTCGCCAGTTTAGTGTGCGTCCCTGTAGGGTTTGCACATCTCCTCTCAATTGTGTACCTGTCTGGGCATGCTGAGATATAATTGGCTGTCCCCGCGAAGCAGAGGAAAAGCAATGAATTATACAGAGCAGCACAAACAGTGCAATGAATGAGAAATGTCTTTATTTTGGTCCAAAATTTCACTACTGTATTTGTATTTTTTATTCATTTATTTATTTTTTTACAGTTTGTAGCAAACTGAGGCATTAGAAGCTTGCGTGACAGGATTTTTCAAGCAGTCAGCCTCCTTCAGTGCAGCTGCCCTGGCAGAGTGGGAGAGAGTAGTAGTGCTGGCTTCTGTGTGGGTGTCTGGTTTTGTGCCCCCCATTCAGTTACTGAGGTGTGAGTAGCGCTGTTAGCTTAAGCACCCATGCGAGTGCTTTCACAGCTGCGTTCTCCTCAGCGCAGCATGGCCAAGCTGTAATTTCTCATCAGGTTGCTATTATGTCACCCACTTTCACAGCGAAGATAAATGTAGCTCATCAAATCACGCTCTCTTACTGTGCGGCGCCCTCAGTAGAGACTGGGTGTCAAAGTCATTAAGTCTTTGTGTTTGCTTTGCTTGGCCTGTATTGCCGGAGCTCATTTGACTACAGTTTGAATTGGACTTGCACTCATTAGCCGTTTGTATTAAGAGCTTTTTCACTCATAACTGTAAAGACTTGAGAAAATGAAGCCTGATCCTGGGAAGGGCTCCTAAATGAAATGATATGGGAAGCACACGAAACTGGAAAAAAAAACCCAGCATCAGCTGCAGTAGACACTACCTTATATAATTATCAGTTGTACTTATTAATCTCTGGTTCTTTGTCCCGTCTCTCTCTCAGCCCCAATTGGTCATGGCAGACGGCTGTCCTTCCCTCAACCTCTGGTTCTGCCAGAAGTCTCTTCCTTTTAAAAGGGAGTTCTTCCGTCCCACTTTCGCTTCTTTATGAGTGCTTGCTTGTAGGGCATTGACTGATTGTCGGGTTTTTCTTCTTGTTATTTTAGGTCTTTACCTTACAATGTAAAGCACCTTGAGGTGACTGTTGTCGTAATTTGGCGCTATATAAATAAAGCTGAACTAAATAGCACACTCACTGGTGGCATGCTGCACAGGATGATTTCACAGAGGTTTTTGTGGAAAGGATGCGCTGTACGTTCTCTAACTGAGGTGTAATTTAGTTATAAGATAGTAACATATCCCAAATGCCCCAGTTTCTGGCCTTTCTCGTGAGGTTAATCTGGATTTGAGTAAAGATTTATGTGCTCTCCTTTTATGTGAATTGAATCAAATGAGATTCATCTCAAAAAAACATTTTAGTAGTAGATATTTATGTATGCTTTATTACATTCGTAACCTTTTTTCCGTCTTTATTTTTATTCCGTTTAGCAATGAACGTGAAGGTATTCCTGCCAACTTACTCCAAATGTTAGATGTGTGCGTGGAGATCCCTCAACAAGGCATCATCCGCTCACTCAATGTACACGTGAGCGCTGCCCTGTTAATCTGGGAATACACGCGACAACATCTCAGCTGTGGCTCAGCAGAAGTCGACTCCAAACGCAGCTGATGAAGACACCTCATGCTGACCTCCCTTGCTGATCTCCTGTGAAAAGTATTTTCTGGGGAGACTTTAAATGAGGGCGTAAAGCTTCTTCACATCATGACCTCAAGGGCTTTCTGTCGAGACAGCGTGGTCAGCGGCCATCGGCGGTGCTCTCATGCCTTAACGAGAGCCATGAATAAAGATCAGCCCTGGCTATTATGTCTAAATGTTCCCTCTATTTGCTTTCATGTTAATGAAGACGTCTGTGTTAGAAGAGCCAAAGCATCAATGGAAATGTTCCACTTTGGAGGCTGACTGTGGAGCATCGGGACTGAATTATAATGTCAGTATTCAATGAACGTACTTAATCTTTAAATACTGCTTGGATTTTTATAAATATTTAAATAAACATGACTTTTGTTTATCATGTTGACCTGTGATTTTCTATAACAAGTTCAGCACTGAAAGAGTTAAATAAGGTACAGCAGGTGCTCATACGTCCCCCTCCCTCCCCTTAAAACCTTCCGGGCAGAGCAGATGCAGTAGCTTACATGCGATAACAGTCGTGTTTTTTTTTTCTGTGGAGACGGGCTTGCATTCTACTCATCATGTGAGGATAGCAGTTATTTGACTGGTGGGATATGGACAATCTGGATGGCTCCTGGTTGGAGCCCAGGTTGTTCCTGCAGGTAGACGCTACTGTGAGTGCAAACTGGACTGAAGGCTCGGAGCTGAAGGTGTCCAAACAGACCCAGCTGGTCCTGGAGATCCTCATGGTGCTGATGTGTTTGGGCGCCGTGACAGGTACAAACTCACCTGCTGACACTTAACAAGCAATTAAGGTATTCTAATTACTACAATTTTTTTTAATACAAGAGTTTCAAATTTGTTTTTTTTTAAATTTCCCACGTGTGGGTCTAATAAAGGTTTATCCTATCTTTTAATTTCTGCCTCTGTCTGGGTCACAAATACAAAATAAATGTGTGTGTGTGTGTGTGTGTGTGTGTGTATACATACATACATACATACATACATTTTTTTAATCCACCCGCTAGTCTGACTTGTGTTTCACGGCATGTTTGTGTTGTTGTATTTCTGTGTAGGCAACATTCTTGTCATTGTTATTGTGGCTGCAACCAAGACTTTCCACTCGGTGACGTCGGTGCTCCTCATGAACCTGGCCATCAGCGACCTCCTGGTGGGCATCGGGGTCATGCCGTTTGTTGCTCTGTCTGTCATGAACCGTGGATGGGTGGCTTGCACCGTACGTCACCCGTGTCCACTCTTAATATGCTTTAAATTTTGTCCCAAAGCTGTGTTATTGCTTTGCTCCACTGTGTGCGCATGTGATGAGGTTGTGTGTCTCTGCTGTCTGACAGGACCTCTGTTCGTATGTGGGTTACACCTCCTCTGTGTACTGCACAGCTTCTGTACTCACCCTGGCTGCCATTGCTCTCGACCGCTACCACTCCATCATAGACTGCTTGCGCTACAGCTCCCGCTGCACCCTGTGGAGAATTTGTGCTGTGGTCCTGTGGATCTGGCTGCAGGCTTTGGCCACCAGTTGCCCCCCACTGCTGGGCTGGAGCTCAGTCAGCTATGTGGACCCCATGTACAGTTGCGCAGTGAACTGGGCCAGCAGTCCTAGTTACACCGCTTTCATGGCTTCCCTCTCGTACCTCATGCCTGCAGTGGTTATCCTCTTCTGCTACGTGAACATTGTCAAGGTGGCCCGCAGCCATGCCAGGAGGATCCACACTCTCGAGGACTCCGTGCAGCGCTGCAGGAATCTCAGCTCGGACTGTGCTCCTGGGGATTCTTCCAACCAGCACAGTGGGTGCCACCACACCCCATCAAGACTTATCTACCACATAAGTGGACAGTTTGTGTCTCAAATTGGTACAGGGGAAGAGGATTATATCAACTCTGCTATTCCTGAAGCTACCACAGAGCAGAGGTCAGCGTCCAGACGCTTTTTCTCCTTCCTGGCTCAAAGTGCCTCCCTACTTCCTCTCCAGAACTCCCAGCAGCATCACAGCCACCATGGTGTGGTCCGGCTCTTCATGGTCATCGCAGCCTTCTTCCTCTGCTGGACACCTTACATATGTGTGGCCCTGATTCAGGCCACAGAAACTGCAATTTCAGGCCAGTCCACACTTGTCCCAAACTCTGCTGTTACTTTCTCCTACTGGCTGCTGCTGTTGAACTCTGATATCAATCCGCTGCTGTACGCACTGCTCAGCAAGCGTTTCCAAAACGCTCTTCAGGGACTCAGGCAAAAAATAAGCACTCGTCTGGGGAGCATAGTGGGAAGGGGAAATGAGCTCAGACCAGAGGGAGACGATGGCAGGAGCAGCGAGCCAAACACGCTGACCTCCACCCACCCCGGCCTGGCCTCCAGCTCTGAGAGCAACAGATCATTGTGTTCTCCCTCCATTTTCACTGTCAGCACCGACTTCAAACATCAGCCTGAGAAACATCTGTGCAGTGTGTGTCATCCTCACAAGAGCTCCTCTACGTGGCAAGATGCAGCAGGTGACAGGAGAGCAGACTGCCTGCAGGTCCCCTCCCGGCCACAAGAAGGCAGCAGACTACCTTTTTCTGCCGTGACCGAAGAGCGGCAGGCAACTTTTTTCTATGGCCAGATAACAGTGAGAGTAGAGCATGATATTACTTAGTACATACATGTGGCATCAGACTGAGACCATCATTAACAACTATTTTATTCTCTCCCTCAAATTAATTAATTGTTTGGTCGAGAAAATGTAACAAAAACTGAAATTTCCATCCCAGTTTGGCCAAATTTGTGATTAATCTTTCTTTTTTGTTTTGTCTGATCACCAGTCTTCAACCCAAGCATACTGACTTTATCATCATAGGAGATCAGTAAAAAATATCAACGCTAACAAATAATTAATTTGTCCTAGAAAGAAAAATGAAAGTAGTTACTGAACAATCCTTTTTTTTTTTTTTTTAGATTTAAATAAATCATTTTTACATTAAACTTACCTCACAGCAAAAAGGTCCCGGGCTCCAACCCGGTTTGTCACTCAGTTGTTTACTTGATGAATTGTACATTTATTGCAGAGGGGGGAGGTGTAAAAAACCTAGACAAGGAAATGTATTGAAAAGAAATATTTTTATATTGTACATGTGATTACACTTGAAGACACCCAACAGCAGCTCTAATAAACCCGTCATATATTCACGTTCGGAACATCTCCTCCTCAAATGTGATAATCATATGTTGCATCTCAGTGTAAAAATCGTCATTCCTTACAAAGGTTTACATTTATGTCTAGCAATAATTCCAGAGGAATACGTTATTATTATTTATTGTCATACAGAATGACAATGGGAAACAGTGCTAATGTACTCTATTGCGAAACAAAGAAAAGGCAGTGAAGTGGACTTTTTCGGCTGCATCTGCTCGTACAGTACGTGCATGCTCGTTCTGCAAGATGTCACTCGCGGTCTCCTCAAGGTTAAGTCGGCAACCAAATGCAAAAAAATATAAATTGTCTCAAGAAAGAAAAAAAAAAAATCATTCCGATGAGTATAAGGATAGTATTAAACAGTCTCTGTGCAGCAGTCTGTGGTGGCACTGTAAAAAACAGATAGCACATTGCGAGCATGTGTGGTCGAGTGATGTTCGTACATTCACAACAAGGCAGAGTTTCCACCGTTGCTTTACAAGGCGTGCACCTCAGTTTCTCTCAGGGTCAACTTGGTTGTTAACTTGCCTCAGAAATGTGATAAACGAAAGCAGACCAAAAAAAGAGTTGTTTTTTTCCTTCTTTTTTTTTTTTGATCATGAGAAGAGCCGTGTCAGCAGTCCTCTCCTCAAGCCACAGTGGTACAGTTTTCTACAGTCTGTAATTCCCACCCGAAATGAAACGATGTAACTGAACTGCTGCACATTTGTTTGTGTGCATATGATACTGAGATGTTTAAAGAGAGGCTCAGAGATAGCTGTGTTTAAAGTAATTAAAGGGGTAGTTCCAAGTTTTCATTAACCTGTCAGTCTTATTTTGAGATATCAAAGCATTTAACAATATTTGAATGTGTTTTTTTTTTAATTGTTTGGTTAATAAAATGTTCACGCTGTTTCCCACTGACGTGCTGGCAACATAAAGCAAATGTTAGGCAACTGCTTTGTGGATGGATTGAAAGCCACTGTTTGTCAAACACGTCAATGATATAATGCATTGAATGTAGATATCGCGTGACCAAACTGTGGGGCCCCAACAATGAGTGAGTGTTGACAGAAGTGGGAGTTTAGCCCAAGGAAAGCGCATAACCACAGGGAGCCAATCAGTGTGGATGACATGAAACTGACCTCTTCTCTAAGAGTGAATAGAGAGAGACGCATTGTGAAAGCTTCTTCAGCTCAGACTGATCCTCAGACGTCCAGACAGGTCCCTTCACACCAGACGAGCTTGACAGGTCCACAGCTCCGGGACATCCAAGGTGTGAAATATAGCTATGTACAAGTGCACAAAAGGCAGGTATTGCCACTCTGTTTACACCCGCAGAAGGCTACCGGGCCTCGTGTTCTGTTTTCAGGCATTCAGCTTTGTAGGCATTCTTCTTTGGATCTTAAAGGTGTGTAAATGTGTACATGTTGAAGCCAGCTGGTCTACAAAGTGTTAGGCCTGCCTTGAGAGATGTCTGCCTCTTTATTCCTCCTCACTGAAAAATATCAGGCAAGTTGGCGAGTTTTCCCAGAGGCGAGGAATCAGAAGAATGATTAAGAGGTACAGCAAAATGAACGGATGGTTCAATCAGTTACACCTGATCATTTTAGGGGTAAGAAGGATTACAAATGATATAAGTCCATGCACCAACTCGGTTAACTTGGGAGTGGGGATGATGCCAAATGAATGAAACACCTCCTTCATTTTCCCCCTTGGTTGAAGAGCTGCTGATCAGAGGGGCAGTCCAAAAGGGAACCAGGCAGGTCACATGGGTTAATGCCCCCCCATTTTCCTCCCACCTCATTGTTATATGTGTTTATGTGATGATATTTCATATATTTAAAGTGCATATGTTGACATGGAGGTCCTGGCTCGCCCTCTCCAGTTGAGCCCTGTGCCAGCTCCCGCCTCTCCGCTGCCCTCTGCTGGCTCGTCACGTTTGCGCAGCTTCTGGCTGAGCTGGATGATGCACTGGTCCCAGTCCTCTGGTAACAGCAGCATTAGGAAACCCAAGCAAATGATGGACACGGCAATGAGGCGCACTGAGTTAAAATTAATTTCACACGTGTAGAGGTCCACCACTGTAAGAAAGAAATAAAAAGGTACTGTGTTAATAGAAGGGAATTAGCAAATATTTTAAAACTGGGTTTATGTAAATTATATCTCTGCATGTTTGTCAAATAAAAATGGCTAATTGTACATCGAGATGGAGCCTGGTTTGAAAATTAAATGGAGTCTTTCATCAAATATAGATGGAAACTTTTGGGAGAATCCAGTGCCATCAAATATTAAATGGTGACCAGATATAAAAAGCTAGCACTCTTAGAGGAAAGCTAAGAGACTCACTGGCGTTTACAGGAACACTTAGGACAATGCCAAGGGAAATTAATGTTGGGTATGTTATCGCGATACCAAAGTTCACCAGGACGTTGAAAGCTGTAGGAAGAAAGCAGAATTAGAGCAGCAACTACACACTGAGAACATCGCTATTTGTAGATTACATAACCAGCCGGTGCACATTACTGCTCTGTCGCCATATACCGAAAAGCAGGGCTGCGACCCCACAGAGGTAGGCCCACGGGATGTCTCTGAGTGATTCGATGTACTCCACGTGTGTAAAATACAGCATGACTGGCACAAAGCTGACGAAAACAAAATTGGTGCTTCCAACGATGCTCAGAAAGAGTGCAGCCTCTCCAAATTTGGCACTTCCCAGCACCATCTTAAAGAGCACCTGAGAATAAAGAGGAAGGAGAGTGATGCATGCATCGAATCTGCCCTCTTCAGGAGCTGAGGTATATTACAGAGGGCGAAGCCTGCCAAGTACCTGCCATGTTTCTGGCCCAGGGCCACTGCTGTCTGTTTATCACATTAGGGCAGCACAGACAGCAGGGCAAAGGAGACCAGACCCCGTCAAAACATAGCTATGTAATATCTGTCCTGTAACCCCCTTGATCAGGGTAACGCAGCCTGAGGCCTGCAACCAAATGCGTAGGTATCGCGTACTTCTGGCAGGTGAGTCTTACACTACATAATCCCCTTCTGTCTTCTGCCACCTGGTTACATAATTAGAAGGGAGCTAGTCAGGGTTTCTTACAGAGACGTGTCCATACATACAGCATGCTTAGCTGTTTTTTATTCCAACATGAATAAAAGTGGCGCTACAATTGAACTTGATGCTCAGTAGTACAAGGAAATGATGAAATGCAATTCAAATCCTAGAGGTTTTGTGGATCAGTTTAAATATTGATACCAACTTTGGTATTGTATCGGATCAATACTAGTATAAAAGAATGAACACTTTGGTTCTGTCCTCCAAGTTCAGTACGTAGCCCACTGAATTGTGTGAAAAATAAACCTCAAACATGTGATATGAAAAATGTCTGAACATTTATGTATAGTCTATAGTACACTGAAACAACAGAACCCAAAGTGCTTTAGTATCGATAGTATTGATATCAGCAATGCTGGTCCTGTATTTAGTTGATATCACATAGATACCAAAATTAGCAGTATCGCGGAACACTGACAAATACCTTATAGAGCGCTGACATCGAAGCAGAGGCCACGACCAAAGCAATGCCGATGACCGAGTGGCTGTGGAATCCATCAGCGTAGGTCATCATTACAATGCCTGCTATGGCCAAGATAGCAGCTACTATCTATACAGAGAGAGAGAGAGAGAGAGGGAGTGAGAGAGAGAGCAACAGTGAGTGAAGGATGGACAACATGCTGCTCACAACTTGGTGAAAAAGGCACTTTATCCTCTTACCGCCGCGGAGGGACACAGCAGGCCCACATGGCCTCAGCTTTGTTATTCAGTGCAGAAATAACAAGCCTCGCAGAACCAGGCTTGAAACAGACTAATTACTGGGTGGGTTTTTATTTCATAGTAAACAAGCTTTTCATTTGATATTTACATTTTCTACGTGCAGTGCAGAAAGGATCTGCTCTCAGATTCACCGTGTAAGCGCTTCTATCACAGGACAGGCAGCTTTTACAGCGTTGGCTTGATTGTGTGACATTGATTTCCGTTACAAAGCCGTCGTGTTTACAAACCAAATAGCCCCCCCACACACACCACTCAGTCCAGCGGCCCCTGCTTTTTTCACCCACTCCCCGCCTCTGCAATTATCACAGCTTCAAGATGGCAAGAATCCATCAGCTTCATCCTGCTCTGGGTCAACTGTGATGCATAAAAGGCAAACCTCTTGTCTTTTATTGCATTAAAATCTAGTTTGTCTGAGGTATATGTTCATACTGTATATGTGAGAACTGTACAGCAGTGATGGGGCTACAGTGCAGCCCAGCTGAGTGGATTAGCACCGCATTAAGGAGGTGTCAGGAAGATAAATGAGCCGTGCCTTCTTGCTTGGCCAATGCACCTTAGGCAAGTCTTGCTAAATGTCTCTTTCTGCACTGCAGGCTGCCTGTCAGTCACTGCTACACCTCTCATTTTAGGGAATGGCCATTTGCTCACGGTGTCAGCAACAATTTAAGATGTTTCAGCACAATGTGGAGGGTCAGAGGAGAAGGACTGTGGCTTCACTGTGGCAGGTGTGACCGATGAGCAGTGAGTAGCTTATGTCATTACAGTGGCGAAACTGCAGCACGTGGACCTTGCACTTTTTCCAAATCTCAAAAGAAACAAAGAAAAAAAAATCTCCCTGGTTTATTTGATCATTCTGCCAAATCTGAGGTGAGCTAGTCAACGGTTTTATCCACACAGTATCACTGAAACCTCATCCCTATTTAACGAGGTTGATGTAGCATCCCCCTCATCTCTCTCTCTCTCTCTCTCTTCCCTTTCTGTTTCTCCTCCTTCACTTTCATGACAAACTTGTTCAAGTTCCCCTGCATTACTGCAGACATCCAAACACTGCAATCCTCACTACCAGGCAACAGAGAGCAAGAGAGGGAGGGCGTGTAAGAGAGAGTGAAGCGGGACTATTACTGTACTTGTCTCTTACCGGGGCTTTTCATCACGAATAATGGGGGTGACGAGTCGTG
>VURO01018593.1:20387-32136 GCA_015108175.1 Pelvicachromis taeniatus | reverse complement strand
GGTTTTTTTTAAAAAAAGTTTTTTTTTATTTTTTTTTTTTTTTTTTTTTTTTTTTAGTTTGTCGCACTTAAATGTTTAGAAAAAAAGAGGATTTCATTTATTACTGGAAAAACCTACCTGGGGTCATGCCATGGTCGAAAGAAACACAAAGTCTGCAAGTACAACACAAAAAGTCCACCTCTAAATGGCTCAGAAAGACAAAATGACCATTTTGGAGTTGTCTAGTCAAAGTCTGGACTTAAATCAGATGGAATTCCTTTGCTATGACTTTAAACATGCTGCAGAAACCCTAACCCTCCAATGTGAATTCAAAGAATTCTGCAAAAAAAAAAAAGACAGTGCAGCATATATGATTAACTTTACAAAATGTCCTGCAATCTGCTAAGCTTGAGATCCTCCCACCAGTGTTTGGTGGTGTGTGTGGATAATTAAAGCAAAATTTATAAGAGAATTTTTTTTTTCTTTCATTCTTCAAACTTGGATCAAGCTCGTTGCACCACAGACTTAAGTGCAGTCATAATAAGGAAATTTGAAGAGGCATTTCCATGAATTGGGCAGGCTGTTCAACAGCAAAACAGCAAAGATCCAGCTTTAGCTTTAACTACTCATACATTGCAATAGACCAATATGAGCGTTGCTTCTTACAGTCTTCCTACTGTGTTTTATCGAGAGCACTTTTATGTTTTCCAGTTTGCGTCTGGGGTCTGTCTGATGAAATAATAAGGTTTAGGGACAAAAGCACAATTTTTCTCTCATTAATTCAAGGTTTTATACTTATATAAAACCTTAAATTCATGACTTCATATTCATGACTATTCAAGGATTAATGGCACTAATGTGCCATCTTAATAAAACATCTCTTGAGTCCTACCATTAAAGTAATTAAATAATCAATACATGATAAGCAAACAAATTTTATGACAATTTAACATAGTTTGATGTTTTAGGTATGTTCCAAATACTGACTAATGTGGGAACACAAACCATTTTTCCAATTACACAATAGAAAAAGAATCAGTTTAAATGGTACATTTGTCTTCTTCTTCTTCTTCTAGCTATTCTTGTTAGGGCTCACCACAGTGGATCTGTTTCCATCTCACCCTATGGTCAGCATCCTCCTTTATCACAGACGCCCTGCATGTCATCCTTCACTACATCTATAAATCTTCTCTGTGGTCTTCCTCTTTTCCTCTTTTGTCCAGTATGTCCCTCCTCTGTTCAAGTCCTAACCATTCTGACGAGCGCAAGGCTCGTCAAACTATGTCTCCAAACTGCTCTACCTGAGCTGACCTTTTGATGTACTCATTTCTATGCTATCCTTCTGTCACAAATCATCTCTGACACTCATCTTTTCCCACTCCACCCTGCCTGCACTCTGTTCTTTTTAAACTCATATACCTTCACAACCTCTACTCCTTGCAGCTTCACTTACACCTGTCTCCCTCTTATTCACACATATGTAATCTGTTGTGCTTTCCTTCTCTCTCACTGCCTCCTAACATGCCTCCCCCCTTTACTCTTCCTTTATCTTTGGCAAACAGTAGCACAGTTTCCACTGACACCCTGTTGGCAAACAGCATCAGAGACTGTCGTTGTTAACCTGGGCCTCAACTGATCCGGTATGGAAATCTCATTCTTGATGATCTGTATGTTTGATTTGGCAAAGATTTTAAACTGGATGCCCTTTCAGCAACCATCCCTGTTAATCTGGGCTTGTGACTAGAAGTACACTGGCTTGAGGCGACACAACCCATTGCAGTTATGTAAAAACGATGAGAATCTCTGTAAGCACAGCTCACTTGAGTCCCAAAGCATATATGGTTAACTTTAGAAAATATGGTCCTGCAGTCTATTAAGCATGAGATTATCCCACCAGTGTTTCACAAAGAAAAACATTCTCATATGAGCATAAAATCTGCTCGCTCCTCTACCATCATAAACTCATACTTTGTGGTCCTCTACATAGCAGGAGTGCAGCCAGCCCCAGAAAGAGGGGGACATTGTGGACATTATGGCCATCCCCCTGGATGATCCTGAGGCCAACAGGGCTGCTGCCAAAATTCAGGCTGGCTTTCGTGGCCACATGACTCGTAAAAAGCTGAAACAAGAGGGCAAAATAGAAGAAGAAAAGGTGAGCAACACTGGAGATGTGTTTAACAGCAGCCAAGAGGATTTAGGTCAGTGTAGTAGAACTTTGGGCTTAGAGATATAAGACAGGTAAAGAGGACTAATCCCCACAGCAGCAACTACACTTAGGGCTTTAAGGTAAGTGATGGAGAAAATAGCTATTTAAGCATAAACCAGTTTATTATTTATGGATAAAACTTTCTGAGATTAAAGTAATAAATTTGAACTGAAAGGTATTGACGTGATGTTTTAGTGTTACATTTTAGGTGTTTTATTGTCCCTTTCCTTTATTTATAAACCTGCAGCTGACAATCAAAATACAAGTCAGCGTGGCATTTTTCAGAAGATATGAACAATTCTCAATTTCAGCACTTGACGTGATGTCTTTCTTCCAACTAATTATAGAGTTTAAATAATTTGCAAATCAAAGCAGATTGTTTCTGTTCAGCAGCTACTTTCAGTTCACCGTTGCAGACTTTTCTTTGTGTCTGTTTGTTTTTCAGACTAACACTTCAAAAGAAACTGCAACAGAGGTGACCGATTCCAAGTGAGTCTCATGTGATGTGCAGTCAGCAGGCGCGAGAGGAGAGGGAGAGGAGGAACAAGAGGGGAAGGACAGAGAAGTGTGATGATGAAATACAGCATAATTTTTTCACTGCTGAAGTGCTTCTGGAGTCATTTGGTTTGAGGTTTTATGTTGGCACAGTTGTGGTTTGTGTCGCTGTAGAAAGTAAAAAGGTCACGTAACTGCAGTTATCCTCACAATCACACTTTTCTTTGACATACACTATAATAGTCTCATGGAAGCTGAACTCTTTTAAAAACAGAGAATATTCAATATTTAAAAATTCATGCTGCAGTGTAAGAAGGTTTGCAATTCATTAATTTCACTAATGCATTTTCAGCTTACATTCAGTTCATTCTCTTTATTTAATAGCCACACATCCTATTTAAATCTGGCATTTTCAGAGGACGTTGTCAAGAAAAGAGAAAATACATTGTGGAACAAAGGCCTAGAATACCAGAAGCGCATCACCTTAGTAATGATAGCACTGTTAGATTTGCAGTGCCAAGGTTGAAGAGAAAGGGCAGAACTCATCAAAAAGAGACCGCCAGCTGCCGGAAGATAAGCACAATTTCCAGATGAGTTTTATGGAGGCATCATTACATGTTCTCTTTTGAAAAACATTTTGCTCTGTTATCTCATGAACATTTTAATCACATCAGTTCTTTTTTTCTTTTTCTGCTCTTTAGCGAGAAATCATTTGAGTCCCGAATTGAAGACGAATCAAGTCCTCCAGATGAAATCTGGCACCCTAGTGTCTCAGAAAAGGCCGAAAACGCAGACAATGAAGAGTCAGTCAACAGGTTGCTAACTGCAGATGCACAGTCAGAAGAACCGAGTGGCACAGACAAGGAAAGCGATCCAGCAGTAACTGTATTTGAGCCCGTTTACAGGGCGGCTAATAAAATGGATAGCATCTCTGTTCTAGACCAAAATATGCCTCAGTTTGAGTTAGAGCCCACTGACTTGTCATCATTCAGAGGGCTGTCAAATGTGCATGTGTGTGCTCAGGAGTTAAGAGCATCAGAAGATGAGGAAGGTGACAAACGAGGATCGGCAGTCGCACATGAGGAGCTTATCGATTCAGGAGAAGAGGAAAATACTGAAGTTGTAGAGCCACTGGAAGTCATTCAGTATTCTGGCCTCGCTGATGTGGATGTGTGCGCTGCAGAGCTTGAAGGAACAGAGGGAACAATGAAAGAAGCAACTACTGAGGATGTTACACATGTTACTGAAGAAAATCTAAAACACCAGCCTGAGGACATTCTTGTAAAATCGTCAATGGCTCAAGCTGAAATCACTGAGAACAACCGAGAACAACTACAGGATCAGCCAGACAAAGCAAAGGAGCGAAGAACAGAGACTGAAGCTTATTCTGGGGAGACTCATGAAAGTTTAGCTCATAGCAGGGGTAGCTTAGATGTTAATGTTATTCCAAAGGAGGATTCTTTGGTTGAAATTAGCTTTGAAGATGTTTCAGAGGCTCAGCAGATTAGTGAGGCTGCGGGGAAACAGCCAGAGGAACATAGTTCAGTAGAGGCCTTACAGATGGACGTATTAGAAATGCGAGAGAAGGAAGAGTCAGAGGCTCTTACTGCAGTTACAACTGGCCACTGCGTTGCTGATACACAAGACAGCCATAAACATGAAATGGAGAGAGCTGAAAATGGAGTTAACAGGGCCAAATGGACAGATGACCTCAATTTAAGTGATGGTGACGATGAAAAGGAAAAAGGTGAAGACATCAGTTCGTTAAATCAGCATAGCACCGAGGCAAAAAAAGAGAACCAAGAGCATGAAACCAATCCTGCAATTGAAAATAATGAGCAGCTAAGTGAGGCCATATTTCTCAAGGGTGAGGATTCGGAAAAAGAGATGGACTCAGATGACCCTGATTTCAAAGAAGGTCACATGACAGATGTGGTTGGAGGAGATATCGAAGAAACTCACAAGGTTTACAGTAAGACAAGGGATCAGGGAATTAATGATGGTGGGGCGGAAAATAATTCATCACAAGTAACCCAGTCAAATACATCAGTGGCTAGAATGGGGGCAAAGAGAGAAGTCTTTGAGGAGAGAGCGCAACATCAACCGGAGGAGAACGAGAAGAGTCGGAGAACACTTGTATGGTCGCAGCCAGAGGACACAGTGGACGAAAAACAGGTCACATCAAAGGAAGGAGAGGAACTTGGAGAGGGAATGACTGACTCTGAAATACAAGAGAAAACTGTCACGATGCATGAGGAGGAGAACAGCAGGCTCTCTCACAGTGCAGATCGGGCTGCTGATGTCCAGCATGGAGAAGAAGGGCTACCTGAGGACACCACAGTGCAAGAGAGTACTGACAAGGTAATGATGATTCTTTTCAACACTGGGTGTTAAGCTCAATCCTCCCTTTATTGTTAAAATGTAAAAGCTAATATGCATCTTAAAGGTATTAATTAATAATTGTACACAGTAAAATAGACATGACCCTTTAAAAAAATTGGCAATAAACTGAGTTTAACACACGCTCTGGCAGCTAACTTCATGCCCTCCACTTCTATTAGCCAGCTGAGGGTAAATGTTTGACACAGCGATGGCTTTAGCTAGGCTACAGTCTGTTCTGTTTCCATTCCTGTCTCAGGTAGCCTATATAAATAACCTCTGTAAGGACAAGCCTGATCAACAGAGGCCTTCATTTTCTTCTCCCTTGGTGGATCTGGGGGAGGGTGATTGAAAATACCTTCGAAATAGTTCCTTTTCTGGATGACTTATGGTAGTTTGCACTTATACTTTGAATGTCATTATCTCAGCTGAAATCTACAGGAATTTCACATTCAAAGTTCAGCGCAATCAGTCTTTTTTTTTTTCACATTTGGGCTTGCGGAAGAGGCCGTCGGAGGCCTTCGCTCCTGCCGCATGCTCATAAAAACTGTAGCACCCCGGCTCAGTCAGTGCCAGATCAACTGTCCTCCTGGGAGCCTCCACTGCCTCCACAGATTGAAGCTTGATTCTCTAATCTGTCATCATAAAAGACCAACTAAACAATTTGTCTTGTGAATTAAGCCTGTAATTTTTTTTATTGCTGTCACAGTTAGCCCCGTCTGATTTGTCTGGACCAACAGGACTCCAAATGCGCACGCACACACACACACACACACACACACAAAAACAAAGTAGGAGTGTAGGAAGGGGTACTGACGATGTTACTATGGTAACCCCTCACCATCCTGCTCTCTTCATGTCGTCATGGAATTAATAGGAGATGGTGATGCTGATAGTTGCTAGGCACCCTCTGTATCAGCAATCTACCTTTAATAACAATTTTAACCGAGTGATTAAACATCAGTTTCTGTATTTTTGTACCTAGCGATGGATTTGACTTTAGCTGAAACACAGCAAAACTGTGGAGTGTACAAATGTAAATCCCAGCTGCTCAAGAAGTAACCTAGCAGCACTCCCCTGTAATGTTCGGACTTTTAAGACTGTCTATTTACGACTGCCCAGAACGACATTCCTGTACATTAATCATGTCAATACTGTGTTAGATGCACTCATGAAAACAGGGCCGACTTCTTAATTCATTCCAGTGAATATTAATACCCAGTTTGAGAAAGTTAGCTGATCAATAAAGCAGGTCAGCCCAGTGAAATTAGGCGTTTGCATAACTTAACATATTGTCTGAATGTGAATGGCAAGCAAACCAGCAGGAGTGTGTTAATGTCAGAAATATAACTCAGATAAATGGATGTTTTCTGTTTCTCCCTCTCTCTCCGTCTTGTCTCTGAGGCTGGCAGAGGAGTGTGGGCGGCCATACCAGCTGGGATCAGAGGGATGGAGAGGGCTGTTAGCTCACTCTGCCTCTAATAAATTTATAACACCTCCTAGTGTAAAATAGTCCAAGATGCTTACACAGTTTTATTTTCACACTATTTGTAGAATTTTCAAAGTCAGCAATTATTGTTTTATGGCCATCTGGTTTTTACATAGTAATTCCAAGTTTGTCACTTGTTTTTATTTTGGGAGTTTATTATTGTAACACTGCAACTTGTGTGAATTTTAATGGTGCTTGGTGCATGTGGTAGTCTTTCCTAGTTTACATCCAGGATGAATTAAGTTGTGGGAAAAACTGTCAAGCTATAAATTGCCGAGAAAGAAATACAGCACAGCCCGGCCTGTTTCGTGTACTTCAGTCGTCAGGTTGTTTATAGTGAACATTAAGCTCTGTTACATGTTTGTAACTGTAAAATGACCACAGTAGGTCAGAAACCCTAATGAGACTGAAAAGATGAACACATGCTGTTGTGTTTGTAGGAGGTCTCTCTTTCGCTCCCTCCCTTCCTCTTCCTCTCTCAATCTCTCCCTCTCTGCCGCTCTCCCTCTCTCTCCCTCTCACTGTATGTCTCTCTCTCTCACTCTGCGCGTGAGCGGGTGTTACTGAACATACAGTGATTGTTAGTAAGAGCCAGTGAGACATCTGTATCATACCGGAGACTTGTTTAAAGAGAGCTTTTGCTTGGTCCACATAGAAATTCGGGCACAGAAGTCATAGCAGGTCATCTCACCTGAAGACTGAACTCGTCTCTGAGAGTGAGAAATGGACTGTCATAACGTAAGTACGAGCTTCAGATGAACTTTTTAAAAAATATATTTTTAGATTTATTTTTAGGCACTGATCAGTTTTACAGGTAGATGCATATACAGTTTTAGTTTGTTAGTTGCCAAAGGCAGTGTGTGGTTGTCCTTGGATGCACACCGCTGTGTGTGTGTTTTTCTTCTTGCCTAGAGTGCAGTATATGGTAGCCACTGTGGTTTCATGGTCCTCACATAATGATTTTTTTCCACATAAAGGCTTGTTATAAAAACAAATGTTGAGCTATTTTCATCACATTAAAAGAGAATTTTTACCAGAATATTTCAAATCAGTCTGTGTCAGAATAAATCAAAGAACCCTCAAGGAACTCAATAACAGTAAAACTGAGAAGGTGTGTTGCCAGAAAAATCCAGTGCAGCAGTAACCCTGCACCTCTGCTGCTCTGAAAGATCTGGATTCGGGCTGCTCACTGAGCAGTCAGACAGAGAGGCTAATGAATGCTGGCTGAACAGGTGGGTGGTCGCACTCCTACACTGGAGGGGTTTCACTGGAGAAATGATGCACTGCTTCACTAAGGTAGTGGGATGACAGTGGGATCATTCTGTGGGCTGCCTTTGTGTGAAATGTCAGTCTGTTACCATAAGCGAAGCACGGGGTGTAGCTGATACGTGTTTGCCACACAATTTGAATTGGTGTTTACATAACTCGTCGACAGCTTTGGCACTCTTCCACTGACAGTTTGTGACAAGCCAGAATTTCTCTTCCGCCCACCCTGTGTTTCCTTTGGGACAGTGGATTCTGTAATTTTAGTGTCTGAACGAGAGGCTGCTGTGACCTCGACGTTTTCGCTGGGTCATCCTTTTTTTTTTACGCCGAATGGGGCAGAGCTACAAGTTTATCTTTTCTTTGAAAGGTGACTTTTAACTTCACTCAAGCTTTGCTTGATGAAACTACAGTTATCCACAAATATGAAACTACATCGCCGTCTTTTTCTCTAATTTTGTGCATTGCTTTATGTTTTGTGATATGAGTCACATATATTTTCTTTTTTCTTTTTTTTTTTGCTCAGTTTGGTAATTCATGTATCAGCTAAATGTGAGAGATAATGGCTTTTCCAGGCTGAACAGATGAAATCAGCAGTATTATATGCAGTATGTGACAAGAGAGGAAAGAGTGAGGAAAAAGCAGGCCATTGACCTCATGAGAGCCCCAGTGAAGTTGTGTAACAAGAATGAGCAAGAATGAACAAGTTGCTTGGTGTCAAAAAGAGAGTGCAGCATATATGGTTAACTTTACAAAATATGGTCCTGCAATCTGTTATGAGCATGAGATTCTCCCACCAGTGTTTCATGGAAAAAAAAAACATGAAATCTGCTCTTCTACCGTCATAAAATCATACTTTGTGGTCCTCTACACAGGAGGAGTGCAGCAGGCCCCAGGAGGAGGAGGACATCATGGACATCCCCCTGGATGATCCTGAGGCCAACAGGGCTGCTGCCAAGATTCAGGCTGGCTTTCGTGGCCACATGACTCGCAAGAAGCTGAAGCCGGAGGATAAAACAGAAGGGGAGGAGGTGAGCATCACTGGGGATGTGTTCAACAGGTCAGTGGTGTAGAATCTAGGGATAAGACATATAAGGCGGTTAAAGATGGCCAGCCCCAGCAGGAGTGAAATAAGGTAAGAGAGCAGGTAAATTTATGAGGAAAAACATAACAATACTAAGAAACACAAGACTTTTTCTTTGTCACTTTACAAACTCGTATCAAGTTTGTCACATCACACACTGCTGTAAGTCACCTGATCGTGTTATAGCCTACTTTGTGATCGGAATAAGAAAATTTGACATTTTTGCTGAGAAATGCACAGCTTGTTCAACAGCATAACGGCATACTGATTGGAATCCAACTTTACTATATCAAGAACTACAACACATTGGACAGATCTTCAAAATGAAAAAAATCTAATTTTTTAAACTTTTTTTTTGTGTGTTTTTTAAATTCAAAACTTTATACCTTCTAGTTAAGGAGAACAATCTTGGAAATATTCAGTAATATCCAAGGGGAATGAAACCTTGTAACATGACAATGACACTAAAGTGCCGTTTTAGTAAACAGTCTCTTGAGTCTTGCAATTAAAACATTTCAGTATTTTCCAAATGATAAGCAAGCAAATTTTAGGCTTACTGTTAAATAATTTCGCACAGTTTGATGTTTTAGGGATGTTCCAAACGCTGCATAATGCAGGAACACAAGCCATTTTTTCCCCATTTACACAGCAGGAAAAGAATCCATTTAAATGGTATACATAATTAAATATACCTATTAGAGCCCTTTGAGGCTCAAACCAAGTGTGATTAATGAAATACATAACTGACTCAGTTAGCAACAGATGATTGACTCTTTGAATTATTTTTTTCTGCAACATCTTTCCAGATTTACCATGAAAGCGCTAGTGATAAAAGTCCGAGTTTAATTCAGTTTGAAAAATGTCAAGTTACATTATCACAACTGTTGCTTTTTTTTTTCCAACCATGGAGAACTGTGAAGACTTATTCTGTTTCAGCTCGAGCACACGCTGCATTTAGATGGATTTTTTGCTTCCGCAAACCAAGATCAAAGATTAAAAACAGTAAAAGTTACACTCCCGAATTTGCACATCTGCATTCTTTCAAATAAAAGTTTGTCTTTTTAAAATCTGGACCACTGGAAACTCTTCAAAGTTAAAACTTTTAAATCCCAGCTCTCAAAATGCCAGTTTTTTTCCCCCCTGTGAGACAAAAGAGCTTTTTCTTTCGGGATGAGGTTGACACAAGGCGTCTACATCAGTGATTCTCCCTAACCCAGTTGCTGGCTGCTTTGTATCCTTATGTAGGAGAAGTATTTATAGCTTCAGGTGCCTTAGGTACACTATATGCTTTAAAGGGCCAAGCAGAATTAATGGGCCTGTCGGGCTGGAACCAAGCGTCACAAGCACCTCCCGCAGGGGCAGACCCCCTTTTTTACAGCTGAAGTGCTCATCAGTTCTTTCAGCCATAATGAGGAATCAAGTTCTAAGCGTTGCATTCTTTAAAAGGAAGCATATCGTTTAATCATTTTTGTTATATATGCATCGAAAGAGTCATGTTACTTGGAAATGAACCGCCCTTAAATAGAAGCTCAGTATAAAGTTTCCTTCAAGTCCTATATGGTGCATAACTGTCATACCTGTTTTCTGTTTTTAGAGACAGGAAGATCGGGGGCAGTAGAGAGAGACGACACATCTGTGCCAGAGCAGTGACACCCTTCTCCCGACCTGGATGAAGAGAAAGAGGCAAAGCAAGGTAGTGAGAGACAGCCAGCATACGCTGGCTGGGCTGGCTTTCAGGCAGACCTTTTTACCCCAGGAGTCTTTTTTTCAACACAAATTTAGCAGTAGAAAATGAACAGTATTGAGGGTGTGTTATGTGAATCTTTTTTTCTTCTCTTTTTTTTTTTGTGAACTTTAACACTCCTTCCCTGCTTCTTCAGCAGCCTCATCAGTACGGATGTCTTTGACCCAGAATTTGCAACTCACTGCATGTACTTGTGAAACTTCTGGTAGTGTGCTAGTTTTTAGAAGATGATCTGTGAAAGTGAAAATGAATGTCCTCTAAATGCTAAACAGAGCTTTTTTTCTTCCTTTCTTTCTTTTTTTGGATGGATCACTTCATATGCTGTGCGTGTAAATCTCGATTAGTGGCTTAAAAAGACTTCTTGTTTTGCATTGTTTCCTGATGTGCTTGTATCTTGACAGTTATCGACCGATTTGACTTGCTTACAAGACTCATTAAAACATCAAAAGAAAAGTAGCTATGTATGTTTATTTGTTTATCAATATCTTTTTTGGTCACATGGTTAGTGAAATGACTCTTTCCACATTTCCAAGCATTTTCTATAAATCTGATCTTCCAGAACAGTACGCATGCAGTAATTTACACTCCTCTTTATTTGTTTCTCCAGATGCATTTGGTACAGCTTTACCTTATAACACACTGGTTCAGTATGCTCTGTTGTTGTGTTGGTGGGTTTTACTTGTTTGACTTCTGTTAAATCGGGTGTGTAGAAATCCATTGTCACTGTGTGCAGAGGCTTCATGCTTAAAAAAACAAACAAAAAAAACTGAATAGTACCTTGCTGAATTTCGGTGTAGAGACGTGGCATTACATTAATAAATCCACCTTAAATATTCAGTGAGATGTCTGTTTTAAAGTGTCTGTCACCTCAATCTTTGTCCATGAATTAAATCCTTGATATTTTGGGGGGTTTTTTGTAAACATTACAGGAGCCAAAGCAGCTTATTTTTCTGTGGAACATAAGTGAGGCTGGCAATTAAAATCAGTTTCAGTGAAGCTGAAATTGTTTTCTAACAACAAATCTAATGAATGATTAGATTCAAACTCTTTTTGTACTAACAGTATTTTTTTTTTTTTTAGATATTCAAATCATGCAAATCCACCAGCGGT
>VURO01018593.1:9536-20367 GCA_015108175.1 Pelvicachromis taeniatus | reverse complement strand
AATCCACCAGCGGTTGCCTTGTCATAAACACTCTCTGTGTATATCCGTGCCAAAATCACAAAAGAATAACACAATTTTGTTTCATCTGCCGAGGCAGTCTTGTTCACTTTATGAGAAACAGGATAGAGCATCTTCAGTCTCCCGGTGCACCCACTCAGAACACCCACACACATCTGAGCCACACAGCACACTGCACAAACTCAAACTGCAGACACGCATTCTCAAACAGGAAAAACACGAGTCGTACTTCATCGCGCAGATCCCCTTAAAGTCACTCGTTGTCGCTTGCACGTCGCCAGCTGCAGAGGTGGAACAGCCAGTGCCTTTGCTTGCGGCAGTTTTTCGCAAAGCTGTAGCGCAAACACTTCCTTCACAGGCTGACTTTCCTCCTCTAAGCCGCAAATCTCATGAACATCCTCTACGGGTTTTATATGGACCTGTTCTTACTTTTCTCCTACTCAGTCCCAAAGGTGCCATGGCCACGTTCTCCTGTCTCTTTAATGACTGTGGGTGAACAATCAATATCCTGCACACCTCCAAACATAGCACAACACCCACTTCGTGCTGTAGATTGAATTCTGAAGGTGATGGAAAAGACAGTTTTACAAAAAAAAAAAAGAGAGACATGAGCTGAAAAATCGTGTTAGGATATTAATACATCATCATGTGAGAGCCAGATTTAAACACACTAAAGAGTGATATTTTCTTCCCTTTACAGCTTGCACTTAACTAAAACTCACCCGGACCATTTTAAGAGTAAATCACGAGAACGATTTGCTTGGTTAGTTCATTTTCCTCCTCAGACAGCTTGGCAGTGTGCAAAGATTTCTGGTCTCCTGGGTGATAATTAGAGAAGAATAAGCCAGGACAAACAGCAGGGGGCGTAATTATCCTCTTTCCAGTGGTTATGACTGGCCTCGCCATCTTAGGAGAGACCCTATTTTCTGAGTAGGCTACACAAGTGTGCAGTTTGCAGAAAATATTAGCTTTATTACTACATCAGCACACATATCAGCTAATAGGAAATGTTGTTAAATGCAGGAATCCCAGATTTCAAAAAATATAACCATCATTTGTATCATGTATGCACTGTGTTGCATCTGCATGTGTGAGGATGGCATCAGTGTTAATGGGGTATAAACGTGACAATAGCTTCTGTCATGACACATTCGGCCAAACTGACTGAGACACACAGGCTCAGTCTGTTTCTAGTCCCCTCTTCGCTCAGCTGACTGGAAATTGTCCCCCTTGATTTAGAGCCTGTTAGAAGATGAGAGGAAATGGGAGGTGTTGCTTTTAGAGAGGGCAGAGGTGGAGGGGAGAGGTTCGACTTTGATGGCTCACTACACAGGAGCACCAGCCCTGGTAGAGTGGTAGCCAACAGCAGCTGTTCCCACAGTCCTGGAAGGTTTTTGGAGTTTTTCTTTTTTCTATCAACGCAGGCTTCCTCCTCTGCATAAAACATCCCTTTGTTGTCAAACAAAATGCTGCGAAAAAAAACTCCTGACAAAAGACTTTTAGAAAGTGGGAGAGATGATTTATAATGCAACTGACTCATCAGTGCACACAAACAAATAAAAAAAGAACAGTGAAAACAGACTGATCAAACATACGGGGATTTCACACATGGCAGCGTGTCGGCTGTAATAAAAAGTGACTGCCAAACTTACAAGATATTAGAGCTCTATGCAAACTGGCATTCAGAGGAAGGATCAAAAGCATGAGAACTATTGAATTTTGACTTTTAGTTCTCCAACATTGGTTGGAGATATTGGTCATATCTTTTTGTTTCTGTACGTTTTAGCCCACGTGTAAGATTCCATTTTTGATTTTCACTTGCGTTTGGATTCATGAAACGTTTAGCCCCACTTCCAATAATTTAGTTATCTTCTCTAAACTTCATCTCCTGCTCCTGACTTCTTCTCAAATGTCACTTTGCTACAGTAGTGCAGTTTCGACACCACCTAGAGGACAAAGCAGGTACGAAACCCTCCTTTATACTTTTGCTCTTCATTTGTTGCTGCTGTTACCATGACGGTCATACATACGTACATAGCATCGTGCACCTGGCACAGTGTGTAAAAACCAGAAGCAAAATACCTAAAAGGCTCCGTGTGTTTGGTTTGGTGGCCAAGCAGCAAATTGTGTGTTTACTGTGAGGCTCCAGTCCAGAAAGGGGTTTGAACAATGTCACAAAAGTAGGCCAAAGAGGGGGGAAATGAGTTGTTTTTCAAACTCAGACATTTCCGAGCTTTAAGTAGGCTCCTTAGAGCTTCTGGCTAAATGAAGTAGTTCTTTCCAGCATGATGTTCTTTGCAAAGTAGCTGAACTCGACTTTAAATTGCAAACTTTTTGTGTAGTTAGAGAGTATGAAAACTTTTAGAAAATAGGAGACAATTTAAGGAGGCGAGCTACTAAAAGCAGAGAGTTTCTGTTAACTACTTTTTGAAAGGGAAGAGGGGAGCTCATCTACACTATGTGTCATGAACGCAGACACACACAAACACACACAGTTGCCTGTTGTTGGCAGTGAGTGGGGTGCTGTGTGGAGAGTGGGGCTCAGTGTGACCAGGCAGAGGCCAGTGTTGCAGGCAGGCAGGCAGTGGAGAGAGTGTTGAGCGGCAGAGACGTGCCCAGGGTGGATAAATCATGCTCACTAAGTGGGAGAAAGACTCTGCCCAGGACACAAGATGAAGGTGGAGAGGAAACCCTCCTCTGGAGACGGCTGTTTTGCTGACATTCCTCCTCTGCTGAAGCTCCTTGGCCTCCTCGTCTTTGTCCTTTCAGGTAAGTCCAAGTCTTTGTTTGAATATGAACAGAAATAAAGAGGGTAAGAATCTCCTGAAGACTGCTGTGCAGGGGGAATGTAATTAGTAAAATGAATGCAAATAACAGACCGAGTGTGCCAATTCACAATAATTATCATTTAGTTCACATCTTTAGTCCAGATTTCTATTTTTTAATAGCCTTTAAAACCCACATCCAAGTCTTACACCCCGACTCTTTTTGAAGCAAAGTTAATCCCAGTTAATTTAGACGCTGATGCTTTTATTTCTGTCCTTGCACTTTGTGGGGTTTTCAGCACAATGGATTTGTTCTAGGGTGGTGCTCGTTATTGGGCTCCCATTTAATGCTCAAAGGAGCATGGAGAGGCCATTGAAGGCGTGCGAGGAGGGGATGTCTAGGTTAAGTGTGATGATAAAGAGTTTGTGGAGAGCTGTTGAACTGGGCAGGGCCTTCTTCTGCATGTGTTGATAGCTTCAGATGAGGAAATGATGACAAAGTGTCAAAAGTTGACTGTATGATGAGTTTGGTTTTAAAAGGTTTGGATTGATTTCTCAGCTGTACCAGTTTACCCAGCGCGGGCGAGTTTGGTGGAATCACTGAATCCTGTGTCCATCTCCAACTTCACCAGTGACAAAGAATTTCTCTCTCTAACGCTCTCTCACTCTTTTCAAGGGAGGAAACTAGTCTCAACAATCATGCCCTTTGTCTTATTGCCTTGGCAACCCCTGTCAGGCAGACCAAATGGTTACCACGGCAATGAGGCGATGCCTTGCTAACTGCCTCTCTGCAAGAATGGTCGCTCTCTCTCTCTCCCTCTTTTCCCTCTCTTCTCTGTCTCTCTCATAGGTTGATCTCTCCATCACTGAGCCCGAACAGTAGGATGCCCCTCGTGGGCCTGCAGCCACTGTTCAGACCTGCATGTGTCCAGCTACAGCTGATTTACAGGAACTCCACTGTGGATATAATGGCTTTGCTGTTTTTGGTTTCCAAGACAGGGCTTCTTTAGAAAAGCTGAAATGTGGCTCGCACTATATTACCTTATTCCAATGTCCCCGTGGGAGGTGGAGAATAGCTGGGGTGCACAAATCAAAATTAGTGTATTACTTGTTCACTCCAGGAGGTCATGAGGAATTCTTGAGGGGGAGGGTGGGGTTCAGAGTAAACGGGTTGGTGATCAAGACATGAACACTGAAGACATGGGCCAAAGTAAAACCAGCATGGGTGTATTCAGAAAAACTAACGGCTGGTTTAAGGCTAAAACACGCCAACTTTTTGATCATTTAGAGAGAGAAGAAAACAAAGTGAAGGTTGACTTAAAAAAAATACTTCACTTCAGCGTTTTTTTTTAACAAGTCAGAAATGCTATTAAAGGATTTATTGCCCACATACAAGTCATCAGTTGTGTAAAAGCGATTCTTTTTCTCATAAAAGAGCAAAAAAGGTTTCGACACTCGAGAGAAAAGCACTTACTATCTCTATTTCAAGGCGGCCTCTGCACATTTAGGTCAAATGCATTTAAATACTTACAATCTCCTCTTGTATTCAAGCAGCGTAACATGACTGCAGTGATCAAAAAAGTTCCCAGTACAAATCGATGCTCTTAGACACTTTAAACTACTTCACTTTAAGAACTGCGGGTTTTACAATATTAGGCAGATTTTAAACATTTGCAGGTAAAATTGTAACTCAAATACTGTGTATAAAATATCAGGGTGATCCAGAGCAGCTTTGGAGTATACCACACAGGAGCAAATGCCAACAGCTGTGAGCACTTGGACATTGCTACATGGCACTCCCTGCCATCCCAGCATCAAAATTATGACAGCAAACTTCCCAAAAAAATATAATGAAACTCAAATATTTGGTAGATTGTATCATAATTCAAATTATGTGCAGAGATTGTAATGGTCAACTGCCACTTGTTGTCCAGAAGCTATTTTATAAAGGGGATAATAAATTTAGATTAAGAGGAAATTGTTTTTTTTAAGACACCCAAGGTTAGGATCAATGTGAGGTGTTCTGTTGGGTTAATCTTTGCATCTGTAGTCCTGATCAAATTAAAATATGCAACATACTGAAACAATTTAAAAACATGAACAATCCTGAGAATTAACATATTTACTCAGGATTGTGATAAATATTTAGTATGAAGATGTTCTTGAGAGGTGGTGTTAAACATAAAGCATGTGGGCCAGAATTGGTCCGGCAAAGGCTTCAATCTGGCCCACTGAACAGTTTTAGAAAATGTGAAGGAGGGTATAAGTTTGGGGCTTTTAGCTGTACTTTAATAGGTTTTATAGCTTTGGTTACTAATAAATATCTCCCATATCTGGCCATTCATAGTACACCAAAGTAAACTAGTTTACACAGGGTTTTTTACAATGGGTCCGCATACAAAAAAAGGAGAAATCTTTAAGTAAATTAACAAAATCTTTCTGTTTTATATTTCAGGGTAGTCTGGGCAATGAGCTGCCATTACTTTTCCTGTAATTGTACACATTTGTAACGTACTTCAAGCCTCAAATCTGTCGCAGTAACAGATTTCTTTCATTTACTGCAAAAGTATTCCTATATAATTTGAAAAAAGAGCTGTGCTGTTGACACTGCTCTTCTTTTTATTATAATAAAATATCTCAGGGATTAAATGTGTAGTTAAATTTTCTTTACACTGGCAGAATGAGGAGTTTTAGTGTTCCAGCCGCTTGTGACAGTGTATGTGACCCACAGTGGAGAATACGTTTCACGTCCCTGCTCTAGATAGGAAGCATTCATCTGTAGCTACATTTGACATGAATGGTCTATATTTTCTTTCTTATTCTTCTTTTGTCTTCAGTCTATAATGCGAGGAAATAATTCCTTGCATCACTATTTATTTATTTATTGTAGGTGTTATAAAAGCTGTAGCTTCAGCCTACGCCTTTTTGGTTTGTCGTTTTTTTTCAGCATTTATTTCTTGCGATATAAATGAGCCGAATGAGGATACAGATAAAGATTGAAAATGAATCAAAGGAAAACATCTGAGTGAAATACCTGTGTTGCACTGTAACTGTGTATTGCATGTGAACATTTGCATTTGCCCAGTAGCGTCTTTTTTTTTTTTCATTTGTTAGTTTGTTTTGCATAATTTCCACATGTATCTCCAATCACTGGCCGCATCATAAAGCTTTAAAAAATATGTGCCCTTTGCAATGCAGACTGCCTCACACTGTCTTTACACACCTCTATGTTTGCTCATCAGTTCAAGATCTCACCATTGTGTTTGTTCCCTTCTTTTCTTTTTAAACAGGTGAGGTGTCAGGCGTGAATGTCACCAGCCAAACCCAGGTGGTGAGGGGCACGGTGGGCAAAGAAGCCCTTTTGTCCGTCAGCTACTCGAGCAGCAGCACAGACAAGCCTGTTGTTAAGTGGCAGCTAAAGAAGGACAAAGTGAAACCGATCACTGTCGTGCAGTCCATAGGGACGGACATCATTGGGAACCTGAGGCCCGAGTATCGCAACCGTATCCTGGTGTTTGAGAATGGCTCGCTGCTGCTTCACAACCTGCAGCTTTCGGATGAAGGGGTGTACGAAGTGGAAATCTCCATCACAGATGACACCTTCACTGGAGAGCACTACATTCAGCTCACAGTGGACGGTAAGCAGAATTACTCTCGTTTATAGAGCCGAGTTTACTCGTGTTTCAAAACACCAGAGCAACAAGTGCAGAACAGTGGTCGACGAGTTAGGACCTATAAAAATTTAATACAAGTTGAAAATTAAATTTCCTATCCAGAGAGTGTCATTTCAATTTCATTCTCCTCTGTATCTTCTGCCATGTCCTTCTTCTCAGTTCCTGTATCCAAGCCTTACATCCATATGATGGCCTCTTCTGTCCTGGAGTACAGCGAGCACTTCAACCTCCACTGTTCCCATGATAATGGCACAAAGCCCGTCTACAGTTGGCTGAAGGGAGGCAAAGTGCTGACCAATGACTCGCGTCTGCGGCTTTCGCATGACCAAAAGGTGCTGACCATCTCACGCGTTCTGATGTCAGACGATGACATTTACACCTGCACAGTGGACAACCCCATCAGCAACATGAAGAGCATGCCTGTCAGGCTCACTGTCTACAGTAGGTGGCAAGTTACACTGGTAGGAACTGAAAAGACACGTGTCATGCAAGCTGTTGTTGATCATTTGCAATGCTGTCCTAGTCACAAGTTGATATATTTATTTTATTTATATCTTGCACAATTGCACTGTTGTACATAGGTTTGATTTTCTCTGTTCCGTTATCTTTCTTAAATCTTCTCTACAGTACACTGAGAGAGAAACAGTATTTTGATTCTCCTCAATGTCGTTTACATGTCAAAAATTAATCATAAAAGTCTTTGAATCTTGAATTTTTTTAATCTTCATAAAGCTTGGCAGTTAATATTTGGTATCTTTAAGTAGTTTTCAGGAATAGTCCTCCAGGCTTCTTTGTGGACATTCAAAGTTCTTGAATGTTGACAACCTTCTGTTGAGTTTCCTGTCAAGATGATCACACAATAACAACAACAATAATAACCACAATAAGATTGCTGTAGAAACTCACAGTTGTACATCTCTGCTGACTCCTGTAGATACTGAGCCAAAAATGTCAAGTTTGGATTCATCACTCCATCAGACCAGCTGCCACTGATTTTCAGTCTAGTTCTTGTGTAATTTGGCGTACCTTAGCTTTTTCTCCCTGTTTCCTGGGAGAAAGGTTGGCTTCATAACAGCCACCGTTTTGCTGAGACTCATTTCTGATGAAACTTCAGTGAACAGTAGATGGACCAGCTGCATCCGATGCATCTCTCAGTTCCTGTGTCAGGTCTTTTCTGGATGTTTTTTTTTTTTCTTATTTTTTAAAGATCGGACTTCCAGATACTGTTCATCTGCTGTAGACCCCAAACAAACAACCAACAAGGTTGTTTGTTTGGGGTTTTTTGACCTTCCACTTCAATCTATCTGTTTCCTCATTTGTTTCAGCTTAAAGCTCTAGGAATTCCCTTATTAGTGCAAAAATATTATTTTCTACCAGCCAGACTGCAATTTTTGGAATTTTCATAGTCTGGGCTACAAATATGGAAACAATTTGTGTGTTTTTGTGACCGGCTAGAAACCTAAAGTTAGTACCTAAGTACCTAAAGATGCACTTTAAAATTGGTTCCTTGCTATGTTTACACTTGATTCATAGGTCAGTGTTAAGTGGCTTAAAAGAAAAAGAAGAAGAAAATAAGATCCAGGTCAGGTAAAAGAATTGGACTAAAAGGAAGTGAAAAAGCAGCCAATGCCCAAAAAAACATCTGGCTGCTTGAAGTAAAATGTAAAGAGGTGAAGGGTGGCTTCTCCTGCTGTATCACTTTCACTTATTTAATAGCCCCTAAACTGCATTTATGTTATAGCTAGGTAAACTGGAATCAGTGTAAATTCTAATTACTGCTAGGCAGCATAATCTTTAAAACTCCTTTAAATTCGTTTGAAAAATAGCTTTACATGTAAACATAACTATGCACAGTAAATTTCATCTCATTATTCACAAACCCTCCATCTGTAGCTAGCAGGAGCAATTATCATCTCATGCTGACCCATACACAAACATGCTGGCCTCTCAAACAATGTTGTTTACAACGAGTGCAAATCCAGGCTGTGATTGTAACAGAGTTGGCTCAGAGTGCCTGTTACTGGGCGCCAGTGAAGAGCCACATGTCAGGCTGAGAGGGAGCGAGAGAGGGAGAGGCAGTCTAATCCAATGAATGGACAGTTATTTATGAGGAGGGAGAAGAAGAAAAAAACAGGCAGGTGGGAGGACGCTGTGCTTCAGTGGACCTCAGTAATCCTGACTTCATTATTGCTGTACTGTGATGTTCTGCACGAGGAGACAGCTTCTCAGGCCTTCAAACTACTCTGTTTCCTCTGCTTGCATAGTTTTGTGGCACAAAATTTGAAAGAGACGACCTTGATGAGTTATTTCACTCTACCTATTCATGCCAGCACACTCACTGTATACTTTTTTTTCATATTCATATTGTCTTTTATGGCTGGCTGGTTATATATGTAAACAATTGTTTCCTTTTTGTGGCTTTTTTAGTTGTGACTTCTCTGAGGACGCTTGTCTTTCATTGAGACATGGAGTGAGAGTGGTGCCGCAGCCCAGCACCTCAGTGGAGCAGATGCTGGTGGTAGTTTGAGACAAAGTGGGGCATGGGAATACTGCATGCGCCTCTCGTCTGAATAAGGGAGTTGTTGTTTTTGTTAAGCGACCTGAGTTGGTTAATCAACTTGAATGAGCTCAATAAATGATGAGCTCATTCAAGTTTCCCCCTTGGCTATACCGTCCACCCGGATTATATTGTCAGGAGTTTCACCCTTTCTATCTAACGAAGCACTGGCACAGGAGCTTAAGTGCTTCACATTCAAAACTGTGAGTTTTGGATGTAGGGACTTCAAACTTAAACACCTTTAGAATAATTTCAAGATGGCTAGACTTCACTGGGTGTTTCTTATTTTCAGCGTTTTTCTTGTCGGCTTTTCTCTCTCTCAATATGCAACATTTAAAGGTAGCCTCTTTAAATATAAATTGGGGATGCACAGAAGAGAGCTCTGTTTTCTTTCTTTTTTTTTGCCTGTCCCGTTTGGTTCTTTAGCTAGACAGAAATGGAGACTGTACACGCACTCACACTCCCCAAACATACCCAATACCCCAGGTCCAGGTACCATTGCCCCCAGAAGGGCAGTCCATCCCTAGACCCAGGAGATGTTACCCTTTTCCCTGGGGTGGAGACAAGCAGACCATCCCCGGTCCTGCAGTAGCAGGGAGGCCCAGCATCCAAGACCCTGACCAGACGGCCAACTCCTCCTCCCAGCCCCTCGCTGCCGTGTCGAACAGAGAATGGGGGTGTGAAGACCCCATACCTCTCTCTCATGTGTGGTTTTGCTGCGTGCTGTTCTAAAGTGCATTTAAAACAGGGGAGGGGCATGGTGCTTCCTGCCAGAGAGCAGCAGGTGTCAGCACAGCCCCTCCCAAGAACCCTCCATGTCTACATGCTTTTAAAATTGAGAGGTTGAATACATAGACTGTCCTCTGGACGCTGTATAGCGTGCCCACTCCCAAGCCCCTATATGTATGTGTTATGAGAGTGTGAGTAATGTGGATGTCTAGGTTGTGGAATAAAATTGAAGCACAGGTAGCCAGAAGGGGAGAGAGGAGGAATGCCTCCCCTGCACCTTGGTGACACCTGTACCCCAAGGCCCTGCATGAGAGAAGAGAGCTTTGATGACAGAAACAATAAGACAGAAGAAGGTAGATGTAATTTTTCTACACACAACCCACAGTGATGATTTTATGGAAATAGAGTCGGGTTTCTGCTGGACACAGCAATGTATATTTAACTATGGAACAAATTTCTGTAAAGGGGTTAGCATTTTATTTTCGCCAACTTTAGACATACAGCTTTTTGGCAAGTACAGAACATATTAATGGTAGAATTTTACAAGTAAAAGCAGAAATTGAAGGTGTTATCATTCATGTAACACCTATCCTGTCTTCTCTTCATTGGCTTCCTGTTCATGACAGAATTAATTTCAAAGTATTAACGTTGGTTTATAAATGCCTAAATGGTCTTGCTCCTCAATATCTTTCTGAATTACTCCAGCATTATACTCCCTTACGGACCCTCAGATAAACTAATCAACTTCTGTTGGTGGTCCCTAAATCTAGGCTAAAACATAGAGGTGAACGAGCCTTTTCAATCACAGCCCCTAAACTTTGGAATTCCCTGCCTTTAAACATTAGACAGGGTCAGAATAGTTGAAGTTAGATGCCATACAGCTAGGTTAGACTGAATATATAATTTTGGTTGTTATAGCACTGGCGTTGTGAATTGCAACATTGTTCCTGTTGTTTTTAACAGATCATTACATGATTTTAATGGAGATGGTTCTTACTTCTACAGGAAGACAGACATCCTTTTGGCATTTTAACACTAAATGTTAACTTTTGTGAATTTTGGGGGGGGGGGGGGGCTCTGGACCTAAA
>VURO01018592.1:0-20286 GCA_015108175.1 Pelvicachromis taeniatus | reverse complement strand
CTGAATAATTAATGGTGAAAATAGCACAAAAATTGTGGAAGTAGTTAAAGGACAAAAAAAGTGCAACTAGACTAATAAAGAATAAAGAGAAACAGGAACTCAATAGGTTGAATGCTTTACAGCATTCACCCAATAAGTGCAAAAGCAGAAAAGAGGAAAACTAAATTATTCACAGAACTTAAAGGCTGGCCCTGAACTGTGATCTCTGGACACCTGCATCAAAAACAACATGAAAAAGCAGAAAACATTCGAAGATACACTTCTAATGTCTGCTTGGAAGTGAAATGGGCTAAAAAGTCAGTACGAACTGTCAGTAACTGGATTCATTTGCCATCTATGAGTCCAGATGTAGACCTATATGTTTTTTGTTTTAGTATTATAAAGTATTATGCTATACTCAATATCTGCTATACACTGCCATTAAGAACGCAATGACTGTTATGGTCTTTTTGATCTTGAGTGTTAAAAGTTAAATCAAGTCCTCTCAGAGTGGCTCCATAGAGGAAGGTTCACACATTCGGTTTGATCTTAGGATGAGACACAAATCCCTTTGCGGCATTAAAAAAAAAAGAAAGGAAAAAACTCCCCTTGTTAATAGAGAAACAGCTGAAATTAGAGCTTTAAATCAAGGTCTCTCAGACTGAATCAAGAAAAAAATAAAGTAAAATAAACAACAATCATATACAGAGTTCTGCTGCAGTGTACACTGGAAGATTTACAGTACACCTATTCAGTTAAGCTAGACACTGGGGTAAACAGACCCTATGTGTGTCAGGATGAAGTAAACACTCTAAAAGATCGCCTGATCTGTTCACTGTGTGAATTTATTCCAATATCCCGATAAAAACAGACGGCAAACTTATTCCATGTGAACCAATATAGCAGGCTAACAACGTTTTCTTCTTCAATTACTGGAAGCACTATGCAAGAAACCTTATTTCTTTCAGAATAACTGAGTAACAAAGCCCTCATCAGACTGCAGGGCTCTGCTGCACAGACCTGGACCACAAACAGCAGACTATCAAACGGGTTTTCTTGAGATAGCAAAGCAGATAGCAGGTTGATTTACAGTGCAGTTCCCAAGTTGGTTGATTTTCAGATAGTCCATGTTTGTGTGTTCATGTCTAATGTGTGTGTATGCGCGCGTGTGTGTGTGTCTCTTTCGTGATCCAGGAGTCAGATTATGAAGCCAGTCTGAGATCAAAGGCAAACGCAGAGGGAAGGAGATTTTTAAAACCAAAAGCCAGCTCAACATGACACCACCAAAAAGTTTTGTTTTTATTCAATGTCTCCTCTTCCACATACACTGTGTAGAACATACACTATATATCTGTAAGTTTAGTATGGTGAGGTATAGTTTTTGATCTTTTGACAATAAGGAAAGTTTTCTCAGTGCACTGAACTTTGTACTGCCATTTTGTGAAATCAATTTAAAACAGAGACTTCCACCCATGCTTTTGCAGTGTTCCAGGTTGAATGTTATTCAACCTAATAGCCTAATATTGACTCAGGGAAAAGCCTTGATAAAAAAAATCATTTATGTAAACACAGTTCATATGGTCATCAAGTAGTAAGTGCCTGTATAATACACGTTTCAAAGATATGGTTCTACTTACTGGTAAATTTGGCATTTTATCTAGTATAGCATTTTCTCACATACAGTTCACATTAATAACTTTAACAAAATGCCTGTATCACCTTTTCTGATCAAATTCAAAAGCTATGTTCTTAAGGCATTCCTAAACATGCAAAGAATTTTGTGTCAGTACGTATTCTTCCCTGAGTGATGGTCAAAAACGTGTATAGAAATATTAAAGGATATCTGTTCATCTGTTGCATTATTTCCATCTACTAACATTAATTGACTGTCATCTGCAAACAACCTCAATCTGATGTGTTTAACGCTGAAGATTTGCCAAAGTAAACCAAAGTCTAAGGATCATTTATCACATCCATCTACTCTATATCACTGGATATTTTCAGAGTTTCTCGTCAGCCAATTTTCTTAAGCCCAGAGCAATGTTGTTGAAATGCATTCACATCAATGGCATTTGCTTGAGTCATTGCAACCAACCATGATAAATGGCTATAAAACTGTCTTCAAATGAAAATTACAAAAAAAAAAAAAAAATCCACAAACTGCAGATGGCAGACATTTCTATATTAAGCAAACTGTGATCAACTGTGCATTTAAAATAAATGTAATGACGGGAGACTTGGATCTTTTTTTAGATGAAGGAACTCCAAGAAGAGAAAGCAACCCTAACCCAAACTTTAGTTGGATCCGGACATGGACTGGCAAACAAACATAACAACATTGGTTCCTAAAACACTGAGAATGCAGTGGTTTGTATTCAGATTTTTATGTTAAGCAACATTTAATTCATTGTTAAAATGTATTTATAAAGTTGTCATTAAAGCTTCAACATGTCGAGCTGTTGAACTGTTTTTTCCAGCTTCTTCTTTATGGCCTTGTATTAACACTGTCTTACTGATGTAATGACATACAGAAGCTGCAATGAATTACCATTGTTTTCTAAGAACTGACACCTAGTACCAAAGAGTTCAGAGTACACATGCTGGAAGGGCAGGGGATCAGGTGTGCTCTCACTGCTTCCACGCAGGAGAAACACACCTGGTGTGATCCTAGCCCATAGTCGAACTGGACGATATAGCCTCAAGATTATATCACATTTCAAGAAAAACTGCAGTTTTTCTTGAAAGAAAACACATTATTTAAGTGTGAATGAAGAGTATTTTCCATCAAAAGTAAGCACCAAAGTTTCCGAGGTAGTCTTTTATCTGGAATTTTTAAGTAAAACTATAAAATAACTGGTTGACACCAGTTTAACAGTAAGTAAAGCAACTTAATCTTGTAACTTTTTATACTGTACCATGTTAAACTGAAAATATCTTCTACCTGGGATTCATCTGGGTCAAGCCTTTTAACCAGTTGCTTAAAGCCCTGGTTTTCCACCATAAACACCATTTGCTCTTCCTGTCATATGAAGTGCAACTATCAAGTGTTCCAGTAATGCTCAGTGAAGTTATTTGTTTACATTTAGGTTGTGCATCACCAGCTACTATCATCTTCCCCACCGTAGCATGGTAGCACTGTGTGTTTTTGCCTAAAATGATGGAACACATTTGTTGTTACTTCCTTTAGTGGGAATAAATTTCATGCTGATTTTGCAAAGTACCACACCTTACTGGATGTGGTACTCTTTTTAAGTACTAATTCATCACAAGAGGTTGACTCTTGCGCTCAGGCATGCCCGGCTTGTCTCACTGATACATGCACAATGGAACATAAATACATGCTCTTGCTATAGCAGCAATATCGTGATATAGCATTTTTATCTCAAGTAAAAATTTAAACTGGAATTATCGCCAGCAGCACCATATGGCACAGCCATAGTCCATATAATTCACAACCATTATGTAACATAAACTCAACAATCAACAAACAGCAACAATTCCTCAATTCCAAAGGCCAAACTGCATCATCATTATTATATCATACTGATATAATAATTACAAATTGCAATCTTTATGGTAAAAGCTGATTAGATTCAGGCAGCCAAAGCCCTACTACTTGACAATAGTTCTCATTCAGTTCTACACTGATAGCAAGGACATAACCAAAGCTTCATCGCCTGCAAAAAGAAAGATTTCTGCTGTGAAAACTGCTTAAGAAACATTAGCGGCATATTCAGCTTCATATTCATTTGTTTCTGTCACCTGCCTGCCAAATAAGATAAGATCACCATGCTCGATACACCCATTTATCCTCCTTTCAGACTGCCAACACTCCATGAAAGCAACAACACAGTGGGAGGGGGTGAGGGGAGGAAACAGATACTGAGAGACAGAGGGCATATAAAACAATAAAACTGGATAGGGAGAGGAAAAGCTGAATAAGGCAAGAGAAATAAGAGCAAGGGAGAAACAAAACTAAACAGAGGAAAAAACAGATGGCAAAGGGAGAAGACGCATTGTGCTGCCCCCTTAAGGCAGGCATTATAATTTGGTTGTGTGTTTTTTGTGCCAGCAGACTTGCCGTAGTTCCTCTCTGTTGAAAACAGCCTTGAAGCTAAACTGTTGGTTTTTCCACTTCTTGTTCGTTTTTCTTGCTGAGCCTGAGCAAGCACATGCCTGTAAGTAGTTGTTATCATTTATTTTAAGCTTTCCCATGATAGTTTGTGTGGTAGTTTAGAATTTTGTTTGAGAAACTTTGATTTGTGTTAAAAAAACGACTGCGATGCTAACACGTTAGCCCGTCTATGGGATTTTCCATGTAATGTTAGCATTAAGCTAAGCGGTACATACCTGGGACAAATAACCAGTGGTTTCAGGATGTGTTTGTGTTTATATGTTATGTACATGTTAGTGCATGACATACTGTTTTATATGGTAAAGGAAATTACAACAGGATTGTAATATTTTATTTTGTTTCTGTATCACAGTTTTACAGTGTTTCCAGTAAACATCTAAAAAGTACCTGCTGACTCCTGGATGCTTATTGTGGACCTGTTGTGCTATCTGCCAAGCTAGAGGCCAGCTTCACACCCTAGTGAGGGCAGAATATGCATTTTATAATTTGGGGGCAAGTTCATACATATTTGCCAAAGACATTCCAACTGAATTATGTCATCACAAAGACACACACATGCACTTTTGGACCCCAGAGACATTTTGGCTGCATACTAACTGTCATATAATTTAAACAGACAAGTCTATTCATTATGTATGCGCAGACAGGTAAAAATAGTCACCTAAAGGGATCAGTAGTGAAATTTTTGGATTTTAGCCTCATCCCCAGTGGCACAAAGGGGTAAAGGACCGTTTTGGAGTGTGCCAAATAATGAAACAAATCTAAAGTTTGTTTTGCTCTAACTGATGACAGTTAATGCAAAACAACGTCAATTACACAGAGTAAAACACAAGGACATACATTTTAATGGTGTTAATACTTTCTAGCAATAAGATAGTGGCTATAAAACAAAGTAACCTAATAAAAGAAAATATATATATTTTTAAAACAGTTTATTTCAGCCCATTTTCACACTACTTTCCAATTAGCACATACTTAATCACATAAAATTTTGAAACTACATTTCTGACAAAAGGAAATCAAAACTGAAAGGACACATATGATAAACACTGCAGTGCATGTTATTTTAGATGCAAACCTCATAGCTTGATATATAAAAGCATCAAATTAGAACATTTAAAGACCTAGAAAGATGAATATTTTAACATTTCTGTTCAACAAAATTACTGAAATTATGAAATGATTTAAATGTAGTTGCTATTTATTTTTCCGGTGACTCAGCTGATAAATTAGTTCCACCTCTATTCAAGTGATGAGCGCATCTCAACAAATGATACGTCAAAACAAATCCCACCCCATGCAAATACTAACACAAACAAATGAATGGCAATTCATATGTAAAATACACAAACATGACCCCCCATCCCCCACACAGTGGAATCACTGATGCACAGTGTAATAACTTAATCACTGATGCAAATAACTGAACACACATGGAGCACCAATGACTGTTTTGGATTATCAAAGACACAGATACATTATTCACACCAGAAAATCTCCCCTTTTCAAACCTTTGCTTTAATTTTTGACCATGAGCTTCAACAACACTGTATTTATCAACTCTGCCAAAGTTGATAAATACCAAAGCCTCTTACCATAAAACAAGACTCTTACCAAAGCCTCTGCCGTAGCCACTCTGGGTCAAAGCCTGAACAATGTATGTACAAATATGGCAAATGTTGTCTATACAAGTCTCTCTTAAGAGACTGCTGTCTCCACACTGGATTGCACTCAAAATCGAGGAAATACAAAAATTACACTTCATACTCAATTCACTAGTAACTACGCTCAATTGCGAAGTGACAAGGTTTTTTGGCTACCTAACTTATATTGGATACAGATTTGAAAGCACCACTCCTTAGACTGACCAAAGGCTAAAACAAGAGCACCAATCATCTCTTTCCTTTCTTAAGAGCTCTTCCCTGTCTCTGAAAATAAAGACTGAAGAGAGAATAAAGTCTTCATTAAAGGACCTCTTCGAGTTAACTGAATGAACAACAGGTTCACAGCTTCGAAAACAATATGTTTGACATGGCAGTAATGTCTAATATGACCACATGTTAGGTGGGAGTTAGCGCTAAAAAAAACTAAATTTTATGGTAACATTTTTGCACCAGCTTGTAAATCAGTCCACTATATTCTTCATGATGGCTTGGCAAATAACCATGCATAATGTGGAGGTAGAATTTACACCAGTGCAATCAATATAGTGTTTTTCTAGAACAAACTGAAGTTCTGCCAAAAACTAATAATCTCCCGAGTGAGGTCTGTTTTCAAAGTCAACACTGCATTGGAAAGAAGAGTTACTGTTTATACAGCTAAACCTAATAGAGGTTATTTTCACTGGCAAAATGGCAGCAAGGTGCCAAAAGCACCCAGTAAATTTTTCAAGTACATGGACATTAATATTTGAGATATGCTGCTCACAGTAAAACAAGCATACACACCTCACAGCATCTTTCTTCATCATCATGGTAAAAGAACGCAGTAAAATAAGGGTTTATCATTCTTTGTGCCAAACAGAAAGCATAGTTTCCTGAGAGAGCCCGAAGAGGTCCAGAAGATCATCCAGTACATTTGCAAGGGAAGGAAGTACATTCTTTAGCAGTTATCTTCCCTGGAACCACAACCATCCTGCCACACAGAAGCCTCTAAAAAGAGGCTACCATTGCAAAGACAATGACCCACAATTGCTTTAAAAACACAATGAATTAAATGAGAATTACAACCTTGCATCTTTAGGCTTCCACCAATCAACCATCTGATTAAACAAAGTGTTTATTTTGCTATAAATTCTAAAATGTGAAGACACAATGATTCTGGGTTGAGTACAGTACCCTATAATAGTGTCACCAGTTAAGTGTATTGACTGACCTAATGTGAAATACATGATCACATTTTCCACTTTGGTTCCTTAATTCAAACAAAGGAAGATTCAGTTCATGACATTTTATTTCATTAGCTTTTTCTGTAAAATGTTGTTATAATAAGCAGCTTAATTCTTGAGACACAGACAAAAAAAGCACAGGAATAACACAAATTTCAGCGGTATATTTCCTTCCCTGCCTTCTGCGTTAACCATACTTAAAGCCAAACCACCAACTACAAATCCTCAATGGCATAATGACAAGTTTTTACACTTAGATGTGTGCTAGAGATGATGTAAACAGTCTGCAACATGGAAGGTATTGTGACAATTGATAAAAGGAAATGGCTACCTATGACCACAATTAAGGACAAGTAGTAATTATTTTCCATTGGATAATTGAGACTCTACTAAAGCGCAGTTTGAAACTACTCATTTCCTTCCACTTCTTTACATTGATGGAAAACAAAATGCCAACGGTCGCAATGGTCCCATCTCCACCCTGGCTAAAAAGATATAACTTGCTCTTATACAATTGATATAAAGAATAAAGAAGATGTTGACAACCATGTCAAAAATCACACGTACTTATGGACTTGCTTTGTTTTTATAAACATATTCACAAAAGACTTATGTAATTATGAGTCAGATTTGTTTCCAATATTGATGTGACATTCTTATGTTCAGTTCTGCTATCTAAAACAGATCCTGCATACTTCAGCTTTTCAACACGAGGCCCCATTTATCAAAGAGTGTGTATGTTTTCGGGGCAGCTGGATCTCAGATGGTAGAGCGGGTGGTCTATCGGTATGTTTGGGCAAGATACTGAACCCCAAGTTGCTCTTGATGCATCCTTCGGAGTGCAAGTGTGTGCATGAATGAGTAGAAAGGTACCAAGTTCCAGTCCATTATACATTAACAAGGAAACAATTATTGCAGAATAGGCCCAACTTTTTTTTTAAGCTAAAAAAATCCTTTCTGTCTAACAAATATTACACTTTCTCCCTCGCTGTCGCCACAGTATCATTGCCCTTATTGGTCAGCTGACCACAGAAGAGAGTCATAGCTCCTTAACAGAGAGAACGCATCTCTCTTAAGTGGCTTGATATTGTGGCTTGTAGCTGTGGGAACTCTTCCAAAGGCAGAAATTCATAAAATATGTTGAAGCCAGTTTGAGGCTTGCAAAATAACTCTTCAAACGCATAGTTAAGCACAGCTCTGGTGAGTGGGGATAAACTGCTTAAACAGCAGCACAGAGAACTAGAGAGACCCCTATCTAGGCCCCTCAGTGTTGGTTTAATATCAAGAGCTGGCTCCTTCTGCTCTTTCTTTTACTTGCACATGCACACACCAAGAGTATGGGCTCAGACCTGGCAAACAGCCCTCAAGTTCTTGGAGGAGCTTTCTTTCTAATTTAAAGTTGATTGCCATGGCCCTCTGTGAGTGACTAGTGAAATATGAGTGTGGAAAAGAGTATGGAGGCTTGGACGTGCGTTTGGCTCCATGTGCATGCGAATGTGTGAGTGTGCATGCACAAAGTCATTGGATCGTTTACATATATGTGCATGCAGAAGTCTGCGTCAAAGTCTGTGTGGAGCCAGAGCGTATCTGTGTGCGCGTGTGGTTTTTGGCCAGAGCTAGAGCAGAGATTGGACTTCCAGCTAAAGACGTCTGCAGGGAAAGCGAGCTGAATAACAGTACCCTTCTCAAACTAAAATGAGGTGTTAGAAGGTGAGTTCAACTGAACTGAGCTGTACAGAACATGTGCTCAAGTGAAGAAAGTTAGACTATACAGTCTGGGGTCTGTCTTTATAAACCTGCTGCGAGTATATGAATACTTCATACAACAATAAGGAAGATTGGGTTAAATTAAACCCCGTCTCGGATCCTGTTTACTTCTTGAAGGATTAAACTGATTACTAATCTTTTCTATAGTATTTTCATTAGCCAAAACATGCAGGTGTCAGCCATGGTTGACTTGTTTTACTCTGCTCAGAATCCTGGATTTCCCTTTCTTTTTTGGATATGTATGTGGTCTGTGAGTCCAAAAAGCAAATTTGTTCCCACTATTTTTCACAATGTTTAGAAAGCAAAAAATACCATCGAGTTTTCCTTTTATAGAGACAGAAGGCTTTAATCCGTGAGTAAGCCAACATCCCAGAGGTAAACAACAAGGTGCCCGGTGTGCCTCGTTTTTCTTAGTCAGTGTATATTTAGTTTCAGAGTGGTGAAGTGCTCAAGAAATCTGGTTCTTTGCAAAGGTGTCCATACTGAGATGCATCCTCCCGAATGAAAAACAGTAAACACTGATGTAAGTGACATGCATGCTACGGGGAGACGCCAGGTGTTTGGCTTCTCTTTCCACACAGCCCATTGTGCGTCTGGCTAGGACAAAACAACAATTACACAATCTGTCTCTCTGCACAGAATTAGCTGAATGGATTTTAAAGGAGAAAAATAAACAGCAATCAAACAGGGAACCACTGAAAACCTGGGAGAAATTAACATCACAAGACTGGCTTAAGCAACCCCCGGTTTTCTGTTTTACTGCCACATGGGAGTGAAGTGGAAACATGGACTCCTATTGGCCAACTGATAGCCAACAGTATGATCGCTTCCACCTCACAAGAAACTACAACAGAATAAAAATATCCTTTATTGCCCCTCATTGAGGAAATTCACCTGCTCCAGCAGCAAAGTGACAGGTAGACAGAGCATGCAGAGTCAAAAGACAATTTACAACATAATGAAAACAAAATTAAATCAATGAGAAGACACTTTTTTCTGAAAATACAAGATATCTGAAAAGGTCAAATAATAATAATAATAATAAATAGCCAATAAAGTAGACGCAATTTTGTCTTGTTCCTGTCTTCTGACAACAATATCTCCAAGAATTTAACATGGAACCACTACAAAACATGCTCGATCCAGCAGTTCTTACTTTAATATTCCTCTTTATCCTCGTTTTCAGTACATGTAACAATTTGTTTTGTTGATGGCCATGTACTTGAGCCAGTGCAATCCTTGATCAATAAAAGTGGACTCAGATCCCGCTTTTCGCTGTATCCACCTCTCTGAAGAATAACAGACGTGCACTGATGCTGGAATACACGAGTTATTGGCAAGGTTCAAATTTTTCCACAGATACAGACGTACTGCTTACACTGTGGGCAACTATGATTTTTTTTAAAGCCCTTAAGCTTATAAAGCCAGATGTTACAGCATGAACTTTGACCCACATTTTCATTTTAGCGAGGCAACATTCGAGAAACGGCTAATTTCAAGCAAAAGGCTCGCTGCCTGCTTTTCTGATTTCTCTTCCCACCTACCTTCCCTTTCCTACTCCTGAGACACCCCCAGGCTTCATCTTTCTGCTTCGTCTGTTTGCATTCCTGTTGAGCTCTATTTAAAAGCTTGATCACTCCACTGGGTAGAGGAATGCACATCTGCAGTGAGACCCCATCCCACTGTCTCTGTCATCTTTTTCATTTTTTGTCTGTCTCTGTCTGCTTATGCAGTACAGTAAGTATTTGTTTCTGATTGAGTTCTCAGAGCGTTAGCTTTTGCTATTGACCTGGAACTTGAACTAAATGCAGATATAAATATACAACAACAAAGGGCAGGATGAAGACTAATCTTGTTTATTACATCAACAAGTGCTTTCAGTGGCCATGATTTCAACGCTTCATTTATACTCTGCCAAGTGAGTTCCCGTACTGGAAGCAATGCATGTCAATGAAAGCCAGTGAAAGTTTTTTTTCTTTACTTTTTGCACACTATATCTTTATGAAAAAAATACAAAAATCACAAGCTTACAACAATAATACAAACAGTACACTATAAACCAAACCACACCTATCTACAATCCACCTATCACAACAATATTTACACATTAAAAAAAATTATACAGCACTTTGTTCTCACGACATCGTTTTTAAATACAATCTGAAGCTAAGACACAGTAACAGAAAGGCATTTAATTAACAGTGGAAACAAAAAAGCAGCCATGTTCAGTTTATCAATAATAAAAGAGCCACACATTGTAACCAGTGCTGTTTGTCCAGGGTACCACCGCTATTTCACCCATAATTACAAGGTATGAAGTTAAAATACAACTAGGGGAAATAAGAGCCTAAACCGGGATCCACATTGAAGCTAGTGCGACAATTCCCCACTGTGAACAACAGTAGAGTACATTTCCCTTCATTCCCTCCTGTCCCGTGTAGTGAGGCGGATTAAACTTTTCGTCCCCTCATCCCTCACCACCCCCCACCTCATCCATACACAGGCAGTTTACTAGCCGCTAATCTCCTCCCGCCCCGTTTAAAGACTTTAAATACCCGGACTTACCTTGGAAACTCTCCCCGAGTCAAACAGGCATTATTATATTGTCGCCTTCCATGGCTTGTACCTCTACGAGTTGTTCCTCGACTCACCGAAGACACTAGACACGAAGTAGCGGGGGAAGAGAGCAACAAAGCCGGACAGTAACGAGGAGGAGGAGGGAGTGAACGAGGCCAGAGAGTCGGCTGCTGCGCCGTTGGAGGCGGCTGATGTCAATCACCTGGTCGAGTGGGCGGGCCCTAACTGTAAAGCGATTATGGAGGCTGAGCTATAGGTCTGAGGTCTAATGAGGAATGTGGAATGGAAAAACAGAGCGAGGTCTCCAGCAGCAGGGTTATGAAAGTTTGAATGTTTTCGTCTGTTTTTAATTTATGCAGCTTTATTTCAAAGGTGTCTGTACAAAAAAGGAAGATAATCAAAATTCAACTGATGTCAGTTGTAACTTATAAAAAACCTACTTATAAAAGCCGCCTCTTTTAATATATAATGAAATTTATTTATATAATTTTTTCCATGGTTTACTTGTTTATTTTTTTATGCACATAGCATACAATAGGTATAGGTATTCAGAATATGTATTACAATATAATAAGCACAACACTTTTTAATAGCAGGTTTTGATTACAGATTTCACCAAACTGACAAAAGTTGGATACATTAAATTTATTTAAGGTGATTCATTTTAATACATAATATTGTTTTGTTAGTTCTGTTTTTATTGTATGTTATTTATCTAAATGTTTTGTTTAGGCATGAATAAGCTCTTATGTGTCAAAGTAACTGAAGTTAATTAGCAAAGCCCTCAGAATCTTCACATGTGGATATCGATGGAAGCAAAATAGCCTTTTGCAGGTTTCAGAAAAAATGTTGATCTCGTCTCATGAAGTACACTACTGATGGACTTATTTTTTTATATTTGGCTTACCTGTTTGTTGATGAGTAAATAACACATTAAACCAATTAATGGGTCCAGTGCTCTGGGCTTCAGCAGCAATATATTACATGCCAGTAACAACTAATTATCAGAAAAAATTCCCTTTAGCCTCCCCCATGAATGATGGAGGTGGAAAAACACATCTGTTGGTCTAATGCAGTATATTACAAAACCACTGCTTGTCACAGGGACAGATTTACGATATGACAAAACACCTTGCAAACACCTTTTTGACATAACAAAGTCTAGTCCAAAGTCTGTTTTACACTCTTTTTTCCTGTAAACTAACTTTGACCTCTCACCTAGATCTCCTCCACACGAAAAAAACAGCAAATTGTGCAGCTTCTCATTCAGTTTTATGATTAACAGTCAAGAACAATTAGAGTGCAAACTGTGGCAGTTGGATTCCAGTCCGCTCATCAGGCATACAAGGGTGACATCAATTATTCCATTGAAAAGGGGATTTCCAATTTCCAAAAGCTGAGCCAGCCCCCATTACTGACCCTGACCTTTTTAGCTGCAGCTTGGAAGAGTTACATTTTAACATCTCATTAGGAGCAGAAGAGCAGTGATTGCCAAGCAGACGTAAAAGAGATATGACAGAGTCTGGTTGTCTATCTTAATTTATCAGCTTATCCAGTGTTTACATATTTGCAATGAGAATTTTTCATTACAGTATAACGGCTCTAATTTTTGTCCCAGAACACTAGTGGAGTGAATTGAGCTTTACAAAAATACTGCTTTCCCGAAAATGAGCATTCACTGTTTGTTTGCTTGCTTGTTTAAATTGTGTGTCAGTGGTTTTAATCTTTCATATTTTTGAAAGAGCAGTTTGTGGCATTATTGACCTATCCATCTGTGTGGTTTGCATCTTCCAGTCTATTATCCGGCCGGCATCTGTCTTGCTACTGCTGGACAAAATGTACCTGTCACTCTGTTCCCATCTGCCTTATCTTTTGTCTCATTGGTTTGTATGTGTCCGTCCTTCATCTGGGTCCTTTTTCCGTAGCTTTAGCCACCTGCTGTGATACTTCTGTATTTTCATGGATCCAAAAACTAGGCTTCAAGTTAGCAATTAAATATCTGTTTCTGTGATAAACATAGTCAAATTTAGATTTAAATTATTATAGTGTCCTCTCCATAATTTCGTTACAGTAATGCAGTAGTGCAAACTTTAAAGTAAATGTAGACTTTATGTAAGTCTATTATGTAGGCTATTATTAGTTGACGATGACCAATAATCTATTTTCAGTTTCTTAAGCTCAAATTTTTAATAGAGCTTAAATTTAAGCACCCAGAATTCATAAAGTGAAAGAGCACTAGAGCATCTAGATGAAGTAAACTTTACCTTATTTCTCTATAGTTATAAACAAAATCTGGCAACCACTTGTTGCATGAAGTTCTGTGAAATTGCTTCCCTCTGCTGGGCCTTTTAACTCATTACAGACTTAGCCAACAAGTTTAAAAGGGATCAGTCATATGTGCACCTAATCCACATTCTCTGGACCGCAGTTTACACCACTTTAATGCAAATACTCAAGCAGGCCAGTGTAAATCCACCAGTGCTGGCCTGCTTGCTGTCTCACAGTCTGATTACATTTAACTTCAGTTGATATGCAGTCACTTATTAGATTTTTGCAATACATATATGTACAACCAAGTCTTTACCTCCTTGTGTTTTTGAGCTCTACCACCAGTTTTCAATGGCACAGTTGAAACTGGTGCAATCTTTCTCTGATAAACAGCAATGTCTGTACTAAGATTTATGCCAGTGCACCCTATGCTTTGGATATGCATTTAAACCTGGTGGTGGTGCTAAAAGAGATCTCATAGCACAGATGCAACATACTGTAGGGGCTCCACACACACCCTTCCAGTTTCCCCTCCAACTATCCTTCCAACATCCAGCTGTAGGCTCCGAGAGCATATTCACTCATCATTCTACATGTTTATATATGACACACTGTCAGAGTGATGAGCTCAGAACTGTAGTTATTCTATTGTTGCAATAAACCATTTAAAGTTGTGAGTTGTTTGGCTGCATCTTAAATGGTTGTTAATATTTCATCTGGGTCGAAGTTGTTGTCAAATTGAGCCACTCAGGGTCACAGAAGTGATGAGAATGATAAATACTGTGATTTCCCATTTATATGATTAGAATTTAATGCACTTTCTGAACTGTCTCTGATTTCTGACCCTAGGCTGGTAAAAGCAAAATTTTTTGATAGCCAATGAAAGTAATATTCTTTAGTGTAGCTCACTAAGTGAGTAAACTTAGCATATTCCATCTGCTTATATTGGCACATCTATTAAAAACTTTCAGAACTGTTTCTGCCATGATAACAGATATTTTGGACCTGATGTTGACTTGATGTGTGATGTGGTTTTGCTGTGTGCTGTGGTTCTCACTGTTACTCACTGTATGCCAACTGATGTCATCAGCTGGCTTGAGTTGGCTCTCCACAATGTGGCTTATTCAGTGCTTTAAAACAAAACTAGAAGATGGAAATGCACACATCTAATAGACACAGACTACACACTCACACGATGCATTCAAAGAGGAACAACAGGGCACACACACAACAGTGCACGTCAGACACCTATCCGAACTGACTCTTCCAATTGCATATTTGTTTTCTGGCATTCACACCCTAGGTTAAATCTACGCATGCAGTCATATGTGGAATTAGCTGGGTGTGGTCTTCACTGGCTTGTTATACATACCACAGTTGAAAGGCTGAATAGTCACAAGCATTCACTGACGCCACCCTCTCCCTCTTTCACTCTCCTACCTCACAGTTCTCTCAGTTTCACCCTCTGTTACTCCAGCATTCACCAGTATTCAACTTCTTTAACAAAAAGGTAATTATATTTCCATTTTCTTTGGAGCATAATCTATACGGATGGATAACCTATATAGATTAAATATAGCATTTTGTACTTTTTTCCATTCAGCTGTATTATTTAAAGTTTCATTTCTAGAATAAAAATGCTCTTTATCTCTGTCCTCATTTGACTGCTCTCTTTGTGGACCTGGACTGATCAAATCCAGTGGGATATCTGCAAGTTGGTTGACAAGTGGTTCCACTCAAGTAAATCGTTCTGCTCATCTGAAGTGTTTCTCTGGAAACCAGTGTTTCTCTTGTGAGGAGCACAGCCAAGTTTGGTGTATAAAGATGTCTCTTCCATTGTCACTGCTGATATGCCTATCAGTTGTCCAGCTGGGCTTGGGAGATCAGCCCGTGGAGCAAGTCATCATAACCGGTAAGTAATTATATGGATAAGAAATATAAGAAACAAAAGCACATGTGGAGTAATATCACAGCAATCAAGAAAAAAAACTACCTTCTGAATTTTAAGGGGCAATACTACAGAAATACTATCAAATACACACACATTATTTTTTTAAATGTTATGTTTCACGACATAAATACACTAAGTTTAATGTTCAGCAACTAAAACTAGTTGGCAAACAAACTAAAGTGGCTGTATTTGTTCTTGTGCTTCAAGTGAGCCTTACACTGGAGATATAAATTAATGGAAAAATATCACTTTTCAAATGAGACATTTACAAAAACATTAAGAAGCTGTGTAAAATAAACGTGAAATATTTGCAAAAGAGTTGGGATCTGCAGAAGTTTAACCTTATATTGTAACATCTCTTCTTTTAACAAAACTTTAAGAGAACAGCTGGAATTTAGTTAAAATCATGTTTGTCTATTTTTGTCAGATGGAGGATTTCACTTGATACTTACGATCTCTCTCTCTCTCTCTCTTTTTTTAAAAATGTGTTCAATGTTTCCAATGAGTAACAATGGATTCTGGCCAGTTTAGCCACAGTTAGTTATGCTGTTGTAAATCATGCAGAATGGGGTTTGGCATTGCATCAGTGAAAAAACTGGATGGCAGCATTATGTTGCTCCAAAACCTGCTCATATTACCCAGCATACATGGTGTCAGAATGTGCAATCAAGCACCCCTGTGAAGATAGATTGTCCATGACTTCCAACCATAGGTCCTATTTTCCTTTTATGTCAGCACTTTAAATGCACTTGATCCTAGAAAAGGTTTTTTTTTTTTTCCATGTCTGTTCCCAATTGAGTGCCCATTTAGACCCAACAGATCATGCATGCAGTATCGATCGCCTGGAGGTGGCTGGTGGTTGTTGTGATTTTGTGCTATATAAATAAAACTGAACTGAATAGAATTGGTCTTGCTCTTTAGATGCAAATCCTACTTGGATAAAAACAACCACCAGTATATTATTATGTTAATTTAAACTTAATCTAAATACATGATATGAGAGAATATGAGAGACAGAGACATCCATCTATTTCAACAAATTAATTTAACTGACTAATTTCTTGTTCTGTCTCTTGGATTCTGATTAGTACTTCAACATGTGGCGACACAGTAAAATAGAAACAACATGGGGCTTGAAATGGGAGCCATTCTAATAAAGTACAATGGAGGTATATAACAATGACTGCACTGGAGCGTAGACATCTGTGTCAGAACCATGACTAACAGTCTAGAAACAAGTCAGACAAAACATTTGCAATTCAGCTAGTTTGAGTTTGTGCATTCATATGACATTTAGCCACAATGAAAAACATGTATTAGTAAATTGCCTACTATCGCTGCATTAAAGAAAAGATGAGATGTGCACATACACATCTGTATTTTTTATATAAATGATCCAATCCAATTCAACCTTATTTATAGAGCAACCAAAAACTGACTAAAACTGACTACAAGCTGACACTGGTTCTACTCCTAAAACGCTGTGGACAAAAAGGTGTGTTTTTAAAAGTGATTTGAAGATTTCAAGTGTTGGGGCCAGCCTGATATGGAGGGGTAACTTATTCCATAATCTGGGGGCCACGACAGCCAAAGATCGGTCTCCAGGGTGTTTCAGTCTTGACATGGGGAGAGCAAGGAGTGACTTGTTGACCTGAGAGACCTTTGTGGAGTGTATAGGTGTAGAAGCTCTGCCAGGTAAGTAGGAGCCAGGCTATTTAAAACTTTAAAAGCAAACAATACAATTTTTAAATGAATTCTAAAATGGGCAGGCAACCAGTGTAAAGAGTTGGGGTTATATAAATGATGAAGAAAAATTACAATAAAAAAATCAGATAACAATCCAAGGTAATAACAAGACATAGAATACAGAAAATAGGAGCGTTAATACTGAAAAACATGTGATAGCCACTAAATATTTTTGTGGCATGATGACAGAGGCTAGATGTGATCTGATTCTATTGTGCTCCTGCGATGTCGTGTTTGTTGTAATTTAAGGGAATTGCATTTACTATTATGGTTATGTAGCTGTTATATACTTGTTGCTACTGTGTTCTTTAATGGCTTACAGTTGTTGCTGTGGAAATGAGATGCTGCACCATGAGTGAAGTTATGCACTGGGTTAATGACACCCTTGGAAACAAAGTGTTAGAATGTGTCAAAATTCTGAATAAAATAGTAGTTGTAGTGACATCTGAAGCCTCAGTGTCTCTGTGTCAGTTCTCGCATTACAGACTTGTCAGCACGGCATAATATGGTAAGAAGACTTTGGATGGTAATAAATAAAATTGTTTAAAATCATACATACATTCAAGGAGCTTACATTTCGCCTCTTAGTAAGTCTTTGAATGTCAAAATGGTGCCATATTCGATGACTCCATACTGCAGTCTGGTTGGTTACAGTGAGTCATGTTTAGCTTCTTGAGAAGACAGATAAAGACGTTCTTGCTCAAGTGCCGTTTAATTTGGCAGGGTAGAGTTGTGGCTGCAGAGTGTTAAGGAATAAAAAAAAAAAAGAGTAATCAGGAATCAGGAAAACTCAGTACCAGCATTTAGTATGTAAGGAAGATTATATATAGTGCAGTATAATCTGCAGCGTGGATGCAATTAAGGCAGAATTTGGAATGCCATGTCATTTCTCATTTGCATAACTTTGGAGTGTTTGTTTTCAGACATACATTTGACACAATTGCATTTTAACTTGTGTTTAGGGGCAACTCCTGGCTAAATCTGTTAAGATGAAAACCATTGTTTTACTGACGGAGGTTTAACTTTGATCACAGATCTCCAGTGGCAATGCTAAGTTTGATCTGTCGCTACATTTATGCTAATGTGCTATTTTTTTTGCCTAATGCTAAAAGCATTAGGCAAAAAGAAGCACATTAGTTATGCACAGGAAGCATAATGTTTGCTGTTTAACTATATATTTTTGCTATTTTTACCAGCTTATATAGTTCAGCAAACCGGTAAGCTAACATTTGTCAATTAGCACCCAACGTTGATGATTATGAGGTGATTCACCTCATATTTCAACAAAAGGTATCAACAGACTAAACTAAAAAATATGATTTTGCTTCAATTGAAAACTCTAATAGCTAAAATAACTTTATTTGTATAGCAATTTTCAAAGCATAGAGTTGCAAATAGAGCTGCATTACGGGCAAAAAAAAAACATGGGAAAGATTAAAGGAAAGCCAGCCTAGAGAAATTAGTTTTCAGGAGTCATTTGAAACAAAGCACAGATTCAGCTGATTTGACAGCTGAATATTGCAAAGTTTAATCTCCACAACCTCAAAAGCTCACTTCTTATTTAAAGTAAGAGGGTGGAGCAACTAGACCTCTGAGAAGTTGGCTGCATCTGCAATATAATGCCTCAGTAGCTCTGCTATATATGTAGGCAGGGGACATGTAGAACTTTAAAGTAGATTGTGATCCTTGGCCTGATGAGCAATGATTGGTTTGGCCTAGAAGTCAGCGTGGTTTGGCAGTATACGACCAGCTCAGTGCAGGGTTTTGTGGTCTCTGGACTAAAATATAGAGTTCAGCATAATGTATGACTTTGCAAATGGAAGCAGATCAAAGTTAATATTAGGATATAAGAGGATTACTAAGGCAAGTACTTTTAATAACACACTGATAAATGTCCTAAATTGGTAGGCATGATTACAGATGTATTAAGTGGCAAACGGTTTAGTGCAATAAGGAGATCCATCCTCATAACAATATACATTCCTTACTTTTTAAATCATCAATGTGATATCTTGATGAAGTTATGTAAATTAAACTTTTGTGTGTTTTCGTGTGTTTAATTTTATCAAAGAAAACAAGCCTGTTCTGGGTGGCTGGTTTCAAAGGATCCCAGATTCAGCTGAGGTTCAGGAGGCAGCTCAACATGCTGTGAAGGAGTTCAATGCAAAGTCCAAGGGCAAGAAAATGTTCAAATTGATTGAAGTGACTGATGCTCAGACTCAGGTTAGAATCATGTTTCACAAACTAAATGAATCAGCTTTTTACTAATGTAATCCCACTACAGTGTAAAAGACACAATATGTATGCTCATGTTTGTAGATCACCAATACAATCGACTACAAGATTGAAGCCGTCATGGGAAAAACCAAGTGTGCCAAGTCTGAAAACCATGACTTGAAGGACTGCAGTGCTGTGAAAAAGGTAAATGTTTTCTGTGTCTGCATTTGTAAAAGTCTGTAAAGTTCAACCTCTCAGCAATATTTTTATCCAATACAAAAAAAGTGAAAAGTTGAATATTAATAAATATTGAGTTAAAAACAGAAATCTAGAGAAATACTCCCTTTTGATTCTCATATAATACTCGTTGTTTTCCTCTTTCACAGCATCTGAAGTGCCACTTTGTGGTGATTTACAACCCCCGCAACAACAAACACGAGCTGCAGAAACAAAAGTGCAGGAAAGTTAAAGACAGTGTTTAATTTTTGAACAGCTTTAATTTGAAATGCTTTTGTAGGCTTATTGTCATGGCTAACTTCTGTGTTCTTATGTTTTGTCTCTCCTTTTTTAAAAACCATGTAATTTAGATGTGTTTTCAATACTATGTAAAGCAGCAAATAAAAATGGTGGATGTGGAGGATTGTTCAAAGTGAACAAATCATACATTTTAAATAAAGATTAAAAAGGTTTGCCAAGATGCAATTATAATTTGGTTTACCATGGAAGTGGTTCATGGGTTGTAGTTGTGTTATACAGCTT
>VURO01018591.1:42434-53515 GCA_015108175.1 Pelvicachromis taeniatus | reverse complement strand
GTGTACGTACCTCCTGACCAGGCACTTATTACTGTTGATGGGTTGGCACACTGAACTTTCCGATTATAACTCACACACACACACACACACACACACACACACACACACACACACACACACACACACACACACACACACACACACACACACACACACACACACACACACACACACACAAACCGAGCTACAATGTTCAGTCCTAAATAGAAAACAGATGATAACGAACACCTCTGCACTGTGCTCCATGTCTCTGTGCTGTACATCCCACATTTTAGCCAAGTCCTAAGCCGATCAGGCTCCTCAGATATCCACTTTTAGCTGGATTATGAGGAAGCTTGGCTGTAATAAAGGCTGTGAATCGTGAAATAGAAAGTGGTGTTCAGCATGTCGAGCCAAGGACCCTAATCACTCAGCCCATTCACACCAGCTCAGACCCCAAACAGCAGGTGAAGCTTTTAATGTTGGATTCTTATTCAGCTGGCTTTTGAGCTTCTCCCGGTCTTTTCTCACATGCTGTCTCGTCCTCTGACTGCCTAGATACACATCTTATGTGTCAATGCACAAAGGTTTCATAAGCGGTTAGGTTTAAATACACACCTGCATTTTTCAAAGTGTGAGTGTGTAAGAACTGCTTTGATCTCTTTCAAATCTGTAGTATTTCATTGCTTTCTTCTTTCTTGCCGTCTTCTTCTTCTTTGTTTCTCTTCTACATTCCTTTCTCTCATGAGCGTGTTATTTACATTGATTGAGAATAGGCTCTTACATACTGCTCTAGTTAATAATGCAGTGAGAAATGAAGTCATTTTCACCATGGCTTTGTGCTAATTAAATTTTACAGCAGTCTTATCGCCCCAGCCACACACATTCCCGGTCCTCCCACATTCACCAGTGCCAGCAGCCATATCACATAGCCGTCAGGAAGAGACCGAGCTAGGGAGATGATTATATGAACTTATGTTGTTATGGGAGGGAAATGAGCGTTATCATCTCTTTATATCTATGCTTTCTACAAAGAGAGGTGCTTCAGTTCTGTCTCTGTGGTAATACCTTTGTTAAAGTAGTCTTAGAAGTGCTATATAAACATTTTTTTCCCCCACACAGATTACCATTCTGCAAAGACAATTTTGTCTTTGTCTTTTTTCTGTTTATCTTTGGCTGCCTCTTGGATTTTGTTTTTCAGTCTAACATTTGTAGCTGGTTACACTGTGAACCTTGGCAGGAAGAGCCACATTTGTTTGCGTGTGTTGTGAATGTTTCTATCAAGCTTTCTTGACTCAAAGACCAGAATTTAGGCAGGAGTGATTAAAGACGATAAAGCATGAATTCTAGTTGCCGTCCTGTAAAGACTCATGTGGATATTGTTCTCTGGTCCACCAGACAGAAAAAGTTGCAGATGATTCCAGTGCTTACTTTAAGCTTTGCTGATAAAATGAAAACATTATTCCAAACTGCGTCATCTCTCTGCTGCTCTTTGTGGAAGTCACTTCTGCTGCCACTCCGCCTGCTCTGTGTCTCCTCACTGATCCAGGAGCTCTAAGTGCAGCGACAGGAGTTTCCATGCCGACAGAGCGGGAAGGCCAGCCCTCAGGCAGCAAGATCTTTTTGATGCTGGACCCCCCCCCTCCTCCTTAGAGAGTGGAATTTGGGCTTTGCTTATCTACTTTATATATTGCCCTTTTATGTCCATATGCTGGCTCATTCACACATTTAAGTGTATGCAGTCACATGCATTTACTTGAACTCGTAAACAGTCGCACAAACACACAGACACATCCTCTTGTAGACACTCAGCCTTGAGGCACAGGGCCATGTATGTATCTCTGGCCTCTGGGCTAAAGAGCTTCATTAGTCAGGCACTCGCTTTGATTAGCATCCTCAGGGGTACAAATTAGCAAACAAGCTCAAGTGTTCCTGTGAAGAAATACCCTCTCCGGGACTTTCTGCGGATATAAGAACATTTCACAAGTATGTGATTTTCCCTGCCATTCAGAAGATGACAGTTTCACCTAGTGAGAATATTCTCTAAGCACACAGCGATTTAAAGCGCTGTGGAAACCGTATTATCATGAAACATTTGTCGCTTAATAACCAGGGTTCATCATAACTAATGGCCAGTGACCTTGGGCTATGAACAAATACGTTGTATTGTCCGAGTTCAGTCGAGAGTTCATCTGCTGCGTTAATAGTTCGAAGCAAATGTCTGAATCTTTGACAAGTCTTTGATTTTTTGTTTTCTTTCTCTCCCCGCCTGAAGCAGTCTTTTCATTCCTCAAAAAAGATTTCTTTTAGTAGCACTCCTTTAGCTTTTAAAAGAAATATTTTTCTTAGTGTCTTGGAAAACAACCCCTGAGTGAAGAAAGGTGACGGCTGTGGTATGCAGGGCTTGACAGTATTAGTGTCCCACTCGGCATTTGAGACTAAAAAAGCCGTATATGCAAAATGCAAAATATATTTACGAACATGCACGTGATTTAAAAAAATGTTAAAAGAATTCAGCCGGGGCAGTGTCTGCCGTTCAGTGAAGAAAAAGTCTGATAGCGCATGAATGACACCTCTCTTGGGTATAGTTTGTGTCTCAAGCTGCAGCCTCTCTCCTCTCTGTCTGGGAAACACAGTGGACTCGCGCTGAACATGCGGCACAGCGGTCGACGTGAAGTGAAATACGTTGTCATCCCAGGCAGTAGGAAAATATACAGGCTACCTGCAGGAAAAATGTTGTGTTCAACACTGATAACAGTAAAGCTAAGTGTTATGTATGTGCCTTGTATGTTGGTGTGTGACTGTATGACACATTACTTTTCATACGTGCTCCATGGCTTGCGTGGGTTTTTTCACCACCCCAGTAAAGCCATTAATGTGCACAGATGTAGCTCGTGCATACGCGTTGTCAGAGACGTTTTTCATTCAGGTGAAAATTCCTAGAGCTGGTGTCTGCTCTATAATAACCATACTTGACATTTCTCTCTCCTCCAGCCTGTGGAGACTAACAGATGCTTTCCATTCCAGTTGAACCCATTAAGGCCTTCTCTTCTCTACTGCATCCACTGGCCTGTCCTTTGGCAGGGCCTTTCTGAATGTCAAAACTCACTGTTTAGCATCACAATAAAGCAGATACGGGGCAGAAGAGTAAAGAACGGAAATAGCTGCTGGCTGGCAAAGGGCATGGACAAAAATATTTATTTTTAAGACTGACATTGCTCATTCAGTTCTGTGTAGCCTGGATATTTTTTATGTACTATATTTTTTATGTTTATTTTGGACACCCAGTGACTGTACTATAAATCTGGCTAAACTGTCAGTGTTGACTTTTATTGAACGACTGATAGAACTGGTTAGAGTTGTTTTCTTCATATTTATAATGAACTGATGCATCAATGTTGTTAGAAAAAGACTTACAATAGTGCATTTGGCCTTCTTGATTTTTGGAAATCAAGAAAAATTGCAGTCTCTGTGATAAGAGTGTACTTGCTGATTGTCTCACTCATGTGACAAATAAACATGAGTTACCTTAAAGCCAAGTTACCTCACACTTTTTACCTGACCGCCTTCATTGTTAGTAAACCGTCAGTATTAAAATGCCTGAAAAGTTCATGTTTTGGACATATCATTTCCATCCTGTTTAACTAATGAAGTCAAAATTGCACGGGACAGTGAAACATATTTTATAATATTAATTACCCTTAATTAATCACTTTAGAGCCCTGTGGGAATATGAGTTCAAATTAAACAATAACAAATTCAACAGAGAATATGATTGACAGAATATAATGAATACTTTAGAAATTTATATAATAATCTTTGGAAAAGTCAATGAAAGAATAATTGATGACTTTAAATCTTAATGCAAGTTTTGATTAAATAGAAACCATAATAATCATGCCCAGAAGACTTGATGATTGTTTTGGTGTTCAGGCCGTGGCATCTGTGGCTAGTCTTGATTTGTGTGCAAACCTGATTATTTTTTCTTAACAGGGAGGTAATTAGCCTGGCTAGTTTGAATGGTAATTACAATGTCAACCAAAGAGGAAAGAGACCGTCTAAATGTATTTCACAGATAGTTCTGTGTTTGTCCACAAAGGCTGGCTCGCGTTCACATATACACACAGATTTTATTCAGCGTGCAGGAGCATCTCCAGCCAAGCAGAATTATTTATAACAATTGTTTTGATACTGTATAACTTTACAATTGCAAACTAAAATAATAGAAAATTGCTCATTTGCCTTTTCAGTGTGTAATTTTCTGCCAGTGCTTAAAACAGGCAGAGATGTTGGGGTATATTTGACTACATCAGCTCCACTGTTGTATGTAACGCCTTATTCTCGATTTGAGGTCTGCTCACACTGATGTACAGCTTTGCAACAAACAGCAGAGCTTCCAAGAAAGAAGTCATTTAATTTTCTTCAAAGGAATAAATACAAACAGCATTCATGTTTTGGATATGTATAATCACTATAGTATATTAATATTTGATAGTGTATAATGTAATTGTAGATAAATATATGCTGATTAACTGATTTATAAACATATGTGGAGCTTTATGTGTGGCGGTTCCAGCTATGTCCACGGATAAATAATTGTGTAAGTTATAATGCAATAAGAGAAGTTTTAATTCTTCACAATATCCTGTCCAAACTCTTTCTTTCAAATCTAATTTTCACTAACTTGTACAGTTTTTGTACACTTTTCATTACGTATTAAGGGGACTGAAAGAGCTATATTAGAACCTTGGTTTTGGTCAAGAGCAGATAGATTAGTCATAGTGTGTTAATCTTCCTCAGCACATAACCAAAACCAATTTAACCCTGTCATGCATGAATTATTACAACCTCAATCAAGTTTTTTTTTTCCCTACGTACGTTTATTCATCTTTAGGCATGAAAAGATGAATAAAAATACTTAAGAAAAAAATCCTGATTGAGGTTCTTGTAATTCATCCATGACAGGGTTAAATAACAATATTTACAATGAAACACGTCATACATTTATAGTACCATTAAACAACCAGTGGGTGGCAGGGTGTGGAGTGACATATCAATGTCCAATGTAGTGGTTTATGTGCAAGTATAACATCAACACTGACACAAATAGAAGAAAACAGCCTTTGAATAGCTGTCCACTGTAGTGACCACTATGTGTGAAAGGGTTAATATTACTGAACCAATGGTCATAATACTTTGTTTTGTTTTTTTTGTTGTTGTTTTTTTTACTACATCATCTTTAGTAATATTGTAAAGTAAAATTGCTCAAAGATCATTTTTAAGTGCTTACATGTTTTGTTGATACGTCTCATTCTGGTGAAATAACATTTCTGCACCATGCTGTGCACAGGCCCATTTCATTTCTAGAAGAGATCAAAAGTGCACTTTGTCTTTTATTTTCTCTCTTTTGAATTCATACACACTCTAAGAAGTGTGGGTTATTTTCACCCTAATGTTAAGTTTGGAGGTCATAGGTTTTTACTGAAACAACCTCACACGTGTAAACATCTGGACTGTGATTTGAAAATTAGCCAGCTGACTGTGGAAATAGTCCAAAGCTCTGAAGGAGCCATGGACTAAATGTCATTGTAAGCTGTAGCATAATGTAGAGGTAAGAACACTGAGTTCTTGCTAAAAGGGATTCTTCTTGTTTATTTGAGGAAGGGGGAAAAGCACAGAGTGAGCTGAAGCATTTGAGTATAAAGACTGGTGTTTTCAGTTCTGTGTCTTGGACTAAACTATTATTGGAAACTTTAACAACCCTTATTCAACTTACTAGCACACATACACTTGAAGTGGTCCCTGGATGACATCTGTGCTTATTTCTGTGCTTTTTCCTGTGTTGCAGGAGAAAGTGTTAGACTGGCCAGCCTGCATGAGCTCAGAAGTGTGAGAAGGTTAAAGAACAAGGCTTATCAATCTAAGGAGGTTTTAGAAAGAGGCTGACTGCTTGCAAATCATCCATCAGCCTCGGCAGCGGGTTCAGTCTGAGCTCTGACAATGGAAGGTGTTTGGGCTACAGCAAGAGGGGACATGATTTATCAGGGAAGTGAGCGATTATGCGAAGCCTCTGTACATGAGAGACGGGCAGAACTAAAAAGATGATCTCATATCGTTTCATGAAACATGCAAAGAATAGTTCATGGGTGCTTGTGAAAAATAGCCACATGAAGACACTCTGGATAAATGAAGCGTGGGTGTGCTGGAGTTTGAATTGAGAACATTGCATGGGATTCAACTTCGAATTGGACTTTTTTTTCTCCCTCTAAAATAAATGTAGAATAGCCCATGGGTGCTAAGAAACCCTTCCTGATGGCTTGATGAGAATTTCGTATTAGTGACTGTAATCACTGGGTTTCTAGCTTGTCACTCTGCCGTGGCATATTTAAAAACATCTTACTTTGAGAGAAATGACAAAATGTAGCACTTTTCCCCTTTTTAATGGATAATTATCTGTCTCAGGTGTTGGAGAGGGGAAAATGATGAGCACCAAAATAGATCACGGAAAGAGAAAAGTCTCTGATCTTCTCCTGGCACTGTAGTGGAATCAAAAATGAAACGCTTAACGTTAAACCACGTCGCTTTTCATGTGCAAATTCGACTTCACACATTGACAGTTCACACTGGCTCAGTGGATGACTGGTTTGGATCTTACTTATGTCATCTTTTTTTATTAAATATAAGTCATTATCTTTTGTCCCAGTTCCCGAGACTGTGAAGGAATCATACTTCGATGAAAGGGGGTAAAGAAGTTGACATCCACTTTAGTCGGCTTAAATGATTCACTTTGAAGATCCAAACAGAGATAAATAAATATCAACAAACAATGATTACAGACCGACTCACCTCTCTTTTCAGCCTTTTCAAATTTTCAGAGGTGGTTGATAGACGCCTCGGGTATTAAGATGGAGAGCGAGAGAGAGTCGGAGAGCTAAAATAAGAGGTGACTCTGCCTGTAGACTGTTTGTGTATGTAGAACAGATGGATTCCTTTATGCAATCCTTTCAACAGAAACACACCCCGAGCTGTTTTTCTAGTTTCTCAAATGAGCATGGAGCAGCATTATAAATTTGAGCTTTTAACTCTCCAGATTTTTATAAAGGCAGGGTAGGTCATTGTCCAAGTTTCATATTGTTGTGTTGCTCTCAACATATGCTACTCACACTACACTCCATACTGTTCTACGCCTGGCCGAATCCCCATGCATTAAGGCTCTTCAGATGGTTTTTGATGCTTAGGAATGTAGCGAAATGCAAAAAGTGGAAGTATTTTTTTTAAGTCACACATAAAGAACACAAAGATGTTGATGAGTGTTACAGAAGAGACTGTTGGAAGTAGGTTCTCACAAATGTTTGTTGTTGCATTTTGCCTTATAAATATACCTTGATGTATAAGTGCTTAATGGCCGAAGCTCTGAGAGCCTGTCATTGATTTCATACTACGTTACAGCTGCAGATATTTTTCCTGGAGCTAAAAATATTTGATGATATCAGATCAAGAATGCGGTCAAACCTCTTTTGCTCCCACTTAAATGGACAAAGAATATGTGTCAGGAAACTAATCTCACCAATTTTTCAAGGACTGATTAATGTCAGATATTATATAGTGTGTTCCCAAACCTTAGACGTAGACATCAAAGAGATAAAGAGGGAAGCCTATCGTGTATTCTCCCGCACTCTTATTGTCATCAAAAATATGCAATTGTCAATCACACCAATAGTAAATGACAGGAACAACAGTAGTGGGAAGTTGTCTGAGAGCCTGAGCAAATTTAAATTAAATAACAACAGTAAGCACAAGAACTAATTGAGCTTTACACTTACTGTGCCAACAGTGTGTTTTGTTTCACCTAAAACACATCTCTTTCTCTTAATTTTACATTTTAAGGGTCAAGAGGTCACTTTGATCAGATCGCACAAAATTCACTTCCACTGTATTGATGGAGCAGCAAGAAACTTAGAGACGGATATCTTAAATCTGAACAGATAGAAGTAAAAACTGTCTGCATGGCTAGATAGCACAAGAGGTAAAGGGAAAAATGTCTTTGTGTAATTTGTGTGAAGTGACCCTTCAAGGTGAGTTAAAGCACAATTCCTCTGAGTAAAGCTGTCCAGACCTTATGGTTCTGTACCTCGTAGCTGACCAAAATGGAAAGTTTAAAAGAGAGTGGAATGGACAAGGATGCTGAGCTCAAAGTAAAAACAAAGGAAATAAACAATGTTAGAAGACAGGTGTCTAATTCTTTTTCTTTTTTTTTTATCGCTCTTCCCTCCTGCCTTTCTCTCGCTCTTGAATGATGAAATTGCCAATGATTTATTACAAATGTCAGCGACAAGCGCAGCAGACTGCTGTTTTGTCCCTGTCAGAGCCAAGTAGAGCCTGAGGTAGGCAGCTTTACTTATCAATCAGCTGTTTTCTCCTCTCTTCTGCCGCCACTCAGTACAAAGCTTACCGGTCCAACAGCTCTGCAACCCCAAGACCAACATGGCTGTAACTGAGCTCGTACTAATCAAGAGACAGGAAGTGACACAAAACCTTTTTGTTGTGTAAAGGCAGTGCTTTTTCGGTGCTCGTCCAGATTCTCCAGTTACCAACGCCAGCTACCCCACATCTAAAAACCTTGCTGTAAATGTTATTCTACAGCGAGTTAGTTTATTAGTAATATAAACACAAGATCATAACTTTCCTAGTTAGCTATAAGCTTCATGATTAGTAGATGGCAGATGGGTGACCTGTGCTACCCCTCACTATTAGATATAGGCAGCCTTGTCAACCAACCAGTTACGCACAGTAGCTCTACTGTGTTGATTATTTGAGGATTTGCAAGGAAGAACTGCCCTGTAGCTACTCTTAATTATCTAGCATTTCCAAAGCCTTTGACAGTGCATTTACAGACGATTTACTTTTTTTTTCTTCCTTCATAATTCATACCCTATTGTTAGTTTATGATGAGGTCTTGCTGCTTAATTACAGTTGTATTTGAAAGGTCTTTGTTTAGCAAGAGCTAATTTGTTAGACTGTTTTTTCTCAGATAGAAGACCGAGGGGTGAGGTTGATGTCATTTGCTGTCTGCCACCAAAGTAAAGCTTGTGGAGGAAAACAGTAGCTAATGACCTAAACTATGAAAAGCTGTGAACCATGAAAGACTGTCATCTTTGTTTTGAAGAAGGAATAAACTTATTCTCCAATGCCATACAGATAAGTGACTTCAGGTAAATGTGGGGGGGAAAAGACGTGTGTTGTTGCAATTATTTGACAGATGGTGGAAAAATGACCATCTATTAATTATGAATGAAAATAATTAGATAAACAGTTTCCCTATATTTACTTTCCCGGTCCCTCTTATCTCCTAAATTGCTAACATCTTGGAGCCTGCTAAAGGGCAGGATCCAGTGCTTGTGAGTATAGCATGACATATCGATCTATGAAATTATGTCGGTGTTGGCATTTTTGATGCCCAATAAATAAGAAATTTAAAAAAAGTGAAGAAGAGGCAGGAGAAACACCCTTCAATCATGTTATGAATATTGGTGTTTCATAGCTTGTCCACCAGAGGGCACTCTGCAATTGGCACCATGTGTTTGGGATGCTACACACACAACAGGTGATCCAAGAAGTGTAGAATCCACAACTTGTGACAGTAAAACAATATTATTTTTAAACAGCATTGTCATGCTCCAGCGGTTACACTCTACTTGTCAGTTGTAGCATAATGTAAAGAAATCAATGATAATTTTTTCTATCATATTTTTTTGTCATATTTGAAAAGTTAACATTTTGACTTTTGCTTCACAACACTATTGTTACATAAATTCAGCTGCCATTGTAACATTGTACTGTATGACATAAAAGAAGGAAAATCATAATAGGCTGCCCATAAAAGTGAAAAAGATTTTTTTTTTTTCTTCAGCAACCTAATAAACCTACCAGGGGCTCTGTTGGGTTATTCTGAGCTTCAGTGTGTACTGTAAACAATATAATCAGTTTTGAATAGCGTAACCTTTTACAGCAGGCTATTGTGTAAGTTTGCTCTGAGTCCTCCTTTCTCAGCCAGCAGTACAGATTCTCTTAAAAGCAGATTAATTAGATAATGGTTTCTTCTTTTTCCCCATTACTCCTCTTGCCTGTCATCAGCAATTACTAGTTCTGTCAAGGTTGATTGTCCATTCTGCTGTACATTGTTAAGGCAGAACGGTGTCTGAGTGGCCTTGATTTAGCTTTTTGAACAACTTCAGTGGCTATGTAAGTCTCCTTAAGCGATACTGTTAATTGTGCTTCTGTCTCTTGTTAACTCGTTGCTGTGATTTACCTTAGAAGAAACACTTTACATACTGATATTATTACATTATATGAATTATTGATTTGCAATATGGATTTAAGAAAAGCAAAAGATTTAAGTAGGCTCTTAAACATCTGATCACTGTGACTATTCATATATATACTGCTGTGCATGCGTCTAAGGCTGTTTTGAACCATTGGAAATATAATTATTTGTGTATCCTTTGTCTACAAGCACACATCTGTCTACATATATATTGATTGAGTGACAATGTGTGGGCAACAGTCTCTCATGGGAGCTCATTAAATACAAAGGAAGTGAAAGTGTCACAGTGAAAAGATCTCAAATATTGTAGCATATATCATACATAAAAGAGGAACGTAGCTTCACGACGACAAATTGTGGATGAAATATTCAGATTGCATGCTGAACAGGTTCTAGCTTCAGTTCCAGTTAAGTGTGTAAGACAAGTAGTTTATTTCAACCTTGTTTATTGAGAACAGGGTAAAAGGCAGTGCTTTTTAGGCTTGAAGATAGAAACCACTGTGCACTCCTTTGCCTGATCACACCACTGAAATGTTCAGTCAACTTAATGCTTACCTCGCGAGAGTAATGTGATTGATTACTGCTAGGTGATTGGAGAACTCCATATATACTGTGTAACTGATAAGGCTGCAGCCATGCTATGGTGCTTTTATAGGATCAGTTTCAGGTCATTTAGAGTTATTCTAAATATTTCTGTTTTATTTATTTATTTATTTATTTATTTTTAGATATATTATTTTTTTCAGCTAGCTGTGTAAGGTAATACAAAAGTTAACAG